>JALXJV020000006.1:13148776-13431624 GCA_024633595.2 Lepomis macrochirus
TGGCTAGAAGTCACAAGTAAATAAATTGCATGCCTTATGCCCTTGAGTGTTAATTAGACATTTGAGACATCTAATGTAATTTGAGGATGATTTATTTCTTTAATGTGGTATTTTATTGCTTTCATATCCTTTTGTTTCTCTAATATGAATACATTTGTTTTAAAGAAAGCTAAATGATTTACTAGATAGAAAATCTTCCTGCTATAAAATGTGACTTATGACTTTTCACTCCAAGCTTAACAATCAAGTTATGTGATGCTGTGAATGACAGGGCCTTTCCTTGGCATTAGACCAGAGTGAGAGATTAGGACAATGGTCTTGGCTTGATTATACTGTAAGTATGTTGTAGTTCTAGCATTGCATAACTTAATCTAGATCTAGACTAATCTTAGAATTAATAATGTCCCTGTTAATTTACACTGAACAAACAACATTTTTGTTTTTGTCCCCATTCATCATGAGCTGAACTCAAAGATCTAAGACTTTTTCCATGTACGCAAAAGGCCTATTTCTCTCAAATATTGGTCACAAATCTGTCAAAATCTGTTAGTAAGCACTTCTCCTTTGTCAAGATAATCCATCCACCTCACAGGTGTGACACATTAAGATGCTGATCAGACAGCATGGGTATTGCACAGGTGTGCCTTAGGCTGGCCACAATAAAAGGCCACTCAAAAATAAAAACTCACTGTTTTCTATCCTCAAAAAAAGTACTCTAATATATTAAATGTACATCTAATGTATTAAATATACATCAAGACAGTGTGGTTTTGTGAATACATCAATGGATTCTGCAATGCAGAAGTAGATAGTTGCAAAAATGGCTTGCAGTTTTTTAAAAAAATCAAGCAATTCAACCTATCTGAAAAGTGTGTCTTGTCAGGTCTGATCTCTCATCTAATCTCTCTAGCTGTTGGCCTGTTGAGCACTACAGAGGGGTTCCTGACTGGTCCACAGGTAGAGGTAAATTGGATGTGTCGCAGCTCACAGGATTCCAGATGGTATGTTGCTCCCCTCAAGACCCTTATCCTTCTTGAAGTCTCTGCTGTGATCACAATCACTGGCGGAAAATGTTATCTGCCACATACAGCTTCTCAGCAAAGCCACCATATGTCCCCACCTTTTCTCAATGTTTGACGTCCCGCCCCATTCTCCACACCCGGCTATACTCACAGGAAAAGACAGTTAGACAGGTGGAAGACAATCCCTTGAAAAGTTCCCAGATTGTCTCGCTCCTCAGTCACGATTCACCTGTAAAAGTAAGTGAACAGATGCAGCCTGACTCAAGAAGCAGAAGTTGTTGGGTTAGTTTGCAAGTCACAAAGCTAACTATTTAAAACAAATTGTTATAAAATTTAAATTTGTTGATTTGTTATGGCCCTTCACACAAATTTGCAAATAATATTGCCACAGTAACACCCCCTACCCAAATTGAGATGTTTCAACTCATGGAGGTGCACATGAATGCCTTAGTGCGTTTTAGACAAAATACGTTGTACAAAATGTCCTTAAAGGAATTCATGGTGCTGCACATACCTGTACACAAGAAAATTGACAGAAATAGTTGTGTTAATGAATGAAAAGAAGGCTTGAAAGAGGCGTTCAAATCTGCATACTGTACTTAAAGTGGGTACGATTTTCGGATTATCTGTTTTGGAAGGTCACAAAAATTGTCAGAAGACAATACTTGCAGTTTTACTGAGATACTGAAACATGATCCAGATGAAAACATCTGGCTTAGTTTCACAATGTCAAAAGGTTTAGTGGACTCACTGTACACTCACTCTAATGGAGCAGAAATTAACAGTGTCTGATTGATGGGGGGAAAAATTTATTCAAGGTTTGATCTCCAATTAGTCCTGAGCTAGTTGATACAGTAAGTGTATGCTTAACTGTCAGCACCTCAATCATAACTCTGGCCAGGACTGAGTAAGAGCTACTCCCTGCCTGCATGTGCCTTCCATTTCAGGCGCATTGCCCAGGGCCAGGCAGGGTATGATTTAGATGATATTTGTCCTCTTAGCTAATTGATTTAAGCTGGGCCTCCTTCCCCTATTGTCAGCCTGTCATGGTCTCTCACTGGCCCTGTAAACTGTATTAGCATTAGGACGGACAGATTGGCAACGGTGCACTCATTTACGAGACCCCCTCCACCAGCCCATTTTGCCTCTTGCCAGAGCAGCAGTGCCCCAGAAAGTAAATAGACTTTGGCTTGAATGTGATTAGGCAGCAGTTTACTTGGTTAGACCACATGAGGAACAACAGATCCCACTGAACAGCGATGCCCCACAGATAACCCTTATCCTATTATATCGGCACACAGTCCATTTATCCATTACACTGTAAAACCTATGAAAAATGCATGACTTTGCAAAATATGAGGAAGGCCATCAAACATTTTTCTTTGTGTCCTTTCATGCTTTGGTATTGCAGTTCAAATATCAAACAATAAAATTCTTCTTTAACCTTTCTTTTCCCACACTCTTTATATCAATGTGTATAATGGCTTTAATCTGGATTTATGCTTTTATGCTATTATAGAAAGAGCAAGATATCATCATGGATGAGACGGTTTACATTACTAAAGCTAAGTGTTGTAGATGTTGTTGCTCTCATTGTTCTTGCACTTATTGCTGCTGTTCATGTATTGTCTCCTCACTGACTATAATGTAAATGTGAATATAATCAATGAATCATCAACAGCTTATCAGAGTGATATGTCTGTTACCGTCCTACATTTTTATATAAGATGCTACTGAATACAACATGTCACACCTGCACACTTCTCCTTTGAACCCAACTCCATATATGTAGCTTTACCTTTTTTCCTGATGAAGTAAAGGGACTGCTGAGACACTTCTGGCACACCACTGCAGTTCAAGGTGACATTTGCTCTTTATTCAGTTCTATTTGAGAGTAATGGCCCTCTGTGGGCTCATTGGAGAAACACTTAAGTCGACTAAGACCCATGGAATTGACAAGTGCCTTTTTAATGTAATTATATTTCGGGAGACACTGGTGTAAAAAGTGTACAAATCAGATTGGTATAATACACTGTATTATACCCAATCTATGATATACCTAATCTTTTTATTTTGTTTTTTTCTCTCATTCTTTCTTTCTTGAAAGAAAGACTCAACAGGGTTTTTTTCACAGCAGCACAATTAATAACAGGAATTACACTTGCTGACCCCAAAATTTTTTTATTGTTCAGCTTTGTCTATTAATCCACGTTGCTTGCTGTCTCATCATATTGGTATTTTAATTCATTTCCCAGCCACTGCAATGAATGCAGTGTTCTTGCAGGGTCTTGAGAAAACTATGATTGTCCTCTGGGGGACAATGTCCCAAGATGCTCATCAGTATCAGGAGGCCACCTCCCAATAGCTACTGGAAATAAGCATGGTGGGGGACGCCGAGCACAGGTGCTACTCGATGACTGCAGCTGATGCTATTAGGCTTTACTCCATACTGTATCTGTTAAGTTCATGTCATAATTTTAGCTTAAATAATAATGAATTGGCATTGCAATATATACCGAGTTACTAGGTTTATATGTTCTTCTTTACTGCCGTGCTACATGCTATAGAAATGTGTCTGTTTTTACTTTTTTTTTCGTGAAAAATGCTTGTTACCCCCCAAAAATAAAGTAATTCAAATTGTTCACATTCATTGGACCATGCACAGGCTTAAGTACAGATGTGAACAGGTCTAATCTAGCCCTCTTAATCTTTTGGTCTCAAGGACAGTTCTCACATCATGGTATATTGGACTTCTGCATGTATGTAATCACTCCTTGCACCATAAACATTTAAAAGCCAACAGGAGAGATCATTTTGAATGAAGCCTTTGGTGGGTGCTGTCCAACTCTGGGTGTGAGAGATAAATATTCTCTGTAAATGAACCACCATCTCTGTCAGCTGTGTGGGTGATGCAAGGACATATGCTACACTCACTATGGGGGGGGGCTCTGTGCACTGGATGTGAACTGTCCTCTCTGTCTCTGCTCTTATACTCACTGTTCCCAAGAAGAAAATTGAATATCGCTCCTCCTCGGTGGGAAAGTGCATTCTCCTCTGACAAACGGCCCTTCTGTATGTGGTGAATCAGCAGTAAGGGCGTTGAGGAATGGGCTCAGGTATCCAAAGCTAAACGCCTCCAAATCCCTACAAGACAAGGCATTGTTGGTTTAATGCCAGAGAGGCTTAGATGCAGCTGTTTTTTTAACACTTTTTTAACTGTTTTACTTTTAATCAAAAGTAAAACTGTTGATAAAGACAGTTGTAGTGAACTGATGAGCTGAACTCATCAACACAGTACACTCTTGTGTAAAGAACAGCTTTACACAAGGGGGATCAGATGGTTCAGTTTTCACTTCCACTATAAATTATGTGTAACTACAATACATAACCAAGACAGGCCCTTTAAAGTTTCATTAAGAAAGATCCCTCTTATTCACACTGAATAATTTGTAATAGAGTATCTAAATGGCATGACAAAAATAAAACATGCTAGCAGTTGTGCATTTAGATCTTATAATGAGGTTTTAGTTCAAGCCTTCATGCTGCCCATTTTGACTTCAGCTCTGGTGTTGTTCATAAAGAAATAATAAAGGTTGTAAATGGTGGGAGATGATTTGCTCTTGCTGTCTGGGATGGAATGAGGACACAAGGCAGGGATTTAATTAACTTTTGGTCTAGTGCAGATGGAGGGCAGAAGAGCAGGATAAATCAGAGGACAACAGCAATCTGCGTACACAGGGGCGCTGTGACAAACCACACGGCAGCCGCTAAATCATAAAACAAGGCTGAAAAGACAATCAGGATTCAACGGAAGACATTTGTTTTAGTTTGTTCTGACCCTTGACAAGCTTAGCACTTGCCTTTGTGACATCCCTGAAGATATGCTCTGCCAGGAATGTTTTATATACACTCAGCTTAAAATATATGAAACACAATTGAGGTCTGCAATTCATTTCTCAGATGTGCATCTCCTCCCCCTCATTTGCATGTCCTATCCATGAGTGTAACAGATGTAATACCATAGTTGCAATACATTTTTGTTGAACAAAGTATGCATAGTGTGTTTTAATTAAGAATTTCATTAATGACTTCTCAAGATTTCAGAGGACTTAACTGTTATAATTTATTTCTGTGGCTGTTGTTTGTTGGAAATGCAATACAGTGAGTGTGGTGGGTTAATTGCTTTTGGCAGGATGGTATACGACTGCTATCTTCTATAACATGACATCCCAACAGTAGACTAATGTAGAGGACAAGTCCCTCAACGCAGTCTCCTCAATAAGCAATCAATGCAGTGTAATTACACACCAACAAGAAATGTAGAGTAATTTATTTAACCTCCTAAAGAAAACCTGGCAGTTAATTGAAGTGAGTGAAGTGAGACAATATGTAAAACACTGAGAAAGTAATAACATAGTTAATGATCGGGGGAGGGGGGTTGGAGGAGTTTAATAAAGAAGTGATCTATATTGCTATGTGTATTATTACTTTTAGCTTGGATGATGTCTTTTGTTGCTCAAGATTAAGTGAATTGTGTGCTTAGTTTTGAAACCCATTCAAGCAGCATATCTTCATATCAATAGGGTGTGATATTATAATTTGAAGAGGTAGCTAAATAATATCCCTCCCTAATTATTCTCAAACCTTTGTGACCTACACAGAATACATTACTATAATCATAGCCTGGCCGATACCCTGATTTCTCAACATCAATATGTACAAACCAGCACACACACATTGTGCACACGAAGAGGCAACCATGCCCTGCACACAGTCTCGTTAATAAGGACGCATACAAACAAACACACAAGGAGTAGGGTCAAAAAAAGAAAGGTTAGTCACAATTTGTGTGCTCCGTATCTACCCTTGTATTTTACACCACAACCACCACTCCCCCACAAAACTGAATTACAGCATTTGCTAGACTGGAACCTTGACCTTTCCTGAGAAACCATTACATTAATAAAGCCCCCGACCTCACTGCACACTCAGTGATTTCAGGTAGCTTGTTAGAGTTTATTGCACACAGTTGTAATATTCTACACAGTGAAGTTAAGAATCTGTCTACATATGAGATCAGCAGGGTGGCTAAGGCCTGTGTTTGACCCCTGTGACAATGTTATAATCACTGGTCATCACTGCTCACTCTAGCCCCGGGTCTGCCGCTGTAGGTCCACACACATCACCAGTGGCATACGCTAGTTTGGACACGAGGTGCCACCCTTGCCCTTTTAGTTTATGAGCCTTTTAATTGGCAGCTCAATAAGTTGTTCCTCAGCACTGGAACCCCAAACTGCAGATGTAGCTCAAGAACAACACACTGAAAATGGTCACTTAGCTACATTTGCATTCATCTGCTGAGTTCACTAAATGTCAGAGGTATGACAAGTCTGAGGTATAACATATGACTAAATTAGACACCAAGCACTGAACTTCTACCACTAATGTTCGAGTGGTTAGCCTGTGGGCCTCTTGCCTGTCCTCCACTGTCTATCACAGAATACTAATTTGGAGAGGACTAAATAAAAGAAAGGTTATCTTTGTTGAAAGGGAGACCTCATGATAGCATAATTAGATGCGACAGCACAGCACTATTCTAGGCCAGTCAGCTACTCCCCAATATCTCTCTCAGAAAGAGGAATGGCTTTTAAAGTTTGCTTTTAAGGTTTGGTGTGCTTCCCGAAACCCACACTATCTGTCTAATTGAACTGCGTAAAGGACATGCTTCCTGAAGACTTTCTGCCAACTTCCTGGTATTGAATCTGTCTGGCTCTCAAGCTGAAAGTGAAAATATTTGCATGTATTCATTTTTCTAAAGATAGACATAAAAGAGTAACTTCCTGGCAAACATGCAAATAACCTCTAGAAACTTTTCCCCATTTGTTCAACAATCACAAATAACCTAGACACATTTGTTTAACCATCAAAAACACTTATACAAAGAGAATTGATATTCATAGCCTGAAACACAGTAAACACCAGTCAGTAAGTAGAGAGCAGGAGCAACAGCAGAGTGAGTTTTCATGAGTTTACCCTACTTTAACCCTAATCCTAGTTTATAAACTCTTGAGCCAACACTACCCCCTAGTGGGCACCATATACTACTACTGACATGACTTGAAACATAGTAGTCCACTGTTTATGGTTTCTATTGGGGAAAGATACAGAGAGCATATGAATTAGATATAAAAAAAATAAATAATTTACAACACATGCATAAAACGGTGGGAAATGATAAGATGTAATATTTATATGTAATATTTTACAAAACTCTTCTATAAATTGTGATCTATCCTGGTTAGTAAGACAAAACACCAAAATGCACACACACAGCAGATTTTGATTATACTTGGTAATCGGCTTCTATTATCAAAAAAAGAACATGTGCTAATAATACTTAAACAAATCAGACGGTTGAGCTCACACAAGTAGTAATAAATTAACCTCATATCACACCAGACTATTCTTTTACTAGCTGGCCATCCTTGAACAAAATCTTAATTTTCTCATGTTTACATGTTGAATATGGATTTATATATAAACATAAGACATATTAACCTTTATATATTAAGTACTGTTACACACATTCTTCTTTTTAATAAACTGCTATGTCCAGATAGCCTATTGAAAGCAAAATGATACAGACACAGTTCTTGTGACCAGTCTATTAAGACATTCAACAAAGAGCATACAGATTAGGATTAAGGCTACATCAAAATTAGGTTGAATCATAGCTTCATACAGGTTGAAACGAAATAATGTGCTGAGCTGAAAATATTACAGCGTGTGTGTAGGCTATACTGATGTTATAAGATCATTTAAGATAAGATAAGATCACCCTTAATTAATCAAACTGTAATCAGTTTACATAGCTACAGCCTATTCCTAGTACATTTCTGTAGGTAAACAACATTTTAATGATTGTTGGATTCGATTATGTTGTTTATCATATTGAACACGAATGCTGAGTCTTAATGCTAACTAAGTCCAACTTTCTTATTGACACTGTATCACACACAACTTCCAGGGAAACGTCATCTAAATAATTTCAGCCATCTTTGTGGTATCTTACCAAAACAAAACTATTAGAAAGGGCCAATTCTAAGTTATGTGCACCAGCTTCACTCTAGTTACTAGTATGCCTGTGTGTAAGGAAATTGGTTAATTTCCCTTACAGACTAATTTAATTCACATTGAAGCTACTGCCCCGCATAAATATATTACTAAATAATCCTCTGTTATAAACTTTCCTTTATTTTCTTACCCTGAAATAAATTGAAGACGCGCTGAATGCTGGGATTCTGCGGGAACGGCGATATTGCAGAACGCCATCTTTAAACCCCACAAGAGGCCAGCTACAGTTGTACACCGGGATGAAAAACACTATCCCTACAGCGGGATATAAGTTCATATCGTGGGGATGGTATGATTGTTCCCCGTTTAAATAACCAACAAGGAACTGTCCGGTGGGACTGTGAGGAGACGGTCACGGGACACCACGAGAGCCTTAAACTGCTGTTATCATAGGCAGACAACAACAATAGACGGAAAGACAACAACAACGGACTAGCTCGCTAACTGGCTAGCTAGCATCTTGCTTAGCGCTGCGCTGTTTTCACAAGCTAACTGAAAGCGAGCTAATGTTAGCTACTTCATCAGCATATCTGTCCGGCTGCGCTGAAATTTGACCGGACGCGCTTTATAGCTGGTACTGGATATCCAGCTACATCTACAGGGGCAGTCCGTCATCTATTTGCCACTTTTAAAAAAAGTCAAATTGGAACTGAAATTTTCGTTGTAGCTTTAGCTAGCTAAAAGCTAAGTCCCGACTTCTCCCCCTCCCCAGCGGCCCAGCCGGAGATGCGTGGAAGATGTCGGTGTCGGGGCTGAAGGCCGAACTGAAGTTTTTGGAGTCCATTTTTGATCCAAACCACGAACGCTTCAGGATCATTGACTGGAAGCCTGACGAGCTGAGCTGCCAGTTTAATGTAACTGGAGACAAGCTGTTAATTATCCACTGTAACATAACGGTAAGCAGGCAGGAACACAAGTGCCGGGATTTATACACTTCCCTTGTTGGTTGTTAGCGAGCTAAAGTTAGCTGCTTCACCTGCTAGCCAGGTCGCAGGCTAACGTTACATCCACAACTGTACAACCTGATGTTGTTTATAGTTTCGTAAGCCAGCTGTGTTTCTTGGTCTGACAATCTGATATTAAATTGTGTTCATAAACAACCATAGCTGTTAACTGGCTAACGCTGCACTCTGAATGCTAATGTCGTCAACCCAAATAATACGTTATTTAAGTTAGTCAGTCGGAGTGTAACCCTGCGACACGCAAGCATATATGTCAAATGTATTGACGTTACTGTCTCGTTTTTGCTGTATTCTGCTATCTTTAGGAATCTTATCCATCTACGCCGCCAATATGGTTTGTGGACTCTGATGACCCGAGCTTGACGCAAGTTTTGGAGAGGTTGGAAGATGTGAGAAAAGGCAGCACTCTGGTACGTTTCTCTTATTCCACTATGCGTCACTGGAAAAACGAGAAAAAAAAACAACTTTATACATAATGAATTATGTACACTTTGTGACAAACTGTGGACAGTTATTCAAATTATTTAATCATATTAATCACAGTGAAGGTTCACCCTGAAGCATCTGCATCCAAAACATCGACTGAGCACATGAGTAGTGTGAGTGCTTCTACAAGCCAGAGAGTGTCTTGTGATGCAGCAAGTGACAAAAATGAATACTCAGCAGATAATTTTAATGATATCAGGATACTACTTGGAATGTAAAACGAGTTGATGTAGACTAGACTTGGACTAAACTGAATTGCTTTGCTAAACAAGTACTGACCAGGCTGCCTTTCAGCAGGAGGGTTTTTTATGAATTTTTGAAACAATGCCTGCCTGCTGCCTTGAGATTAATCAGAAGGAGGGAGATAATTGTGGTGCTCTCCTCCTTTATTTTGTACTTTAATTTACTGTGCCAGCTGTTTTTGTAAAGTTAATTCTATTTTATATTGGTGTTTTTTAGAGTATAGTTCATAAAGTGTGTTTGTAAAGTTAAAAATATTTTGCATCATTCTTGCATGATTTTTGCTATGTTGTACTAGTTAAAGAGTGTTCACTGATGCAGGTGAAGTTTTGTCATTTTAGTGTTAAATGGGCTTTCAGTCAGACAACTGTGTATGTAGTAGATGAGCTGAACGTGTATAACTGGCAAGTACAGACAGATATGTTTTCAGTAGACCAAATGGCTGTGTCATAAGATCACTGGGACAACCTCTGCGGTCAAAATGTCTGTGACTGACAGGTTCTTACCTAATCCTACGTGGTGTGACATTCTGAGCTTAGTTAGCCTACTTATTTCTGCTGCTTTGTTTGTAGGACACAAAATATGCTTTTTATAGAAGTGCTGTCAGCTTTTTTGGACACAAGATTTTTTTTTTTTGCAGTTTGCACCATAACTCAGTCAGTTCAGATACAGAATAGAACATTGTTAATTTAATGCATTTCCCCTCAGAGATGAATAAAGTATTTCTGATTCTGAAAGGACAAACCTCACCTTCCTGTGGAAAGATAAAGATCAATGGGTTTTCTCACTGTTGCACAGATGCACCAAATTTGCAAAGGCAGAGCACACAAGCCGATGGCAGCGTTGTGCCTATGTTGTCTTTTAGTACAAACAATGTTAATCTTCCTGCACTTATTTTGCAGTGGTACTACAATAAGTATTTTATGATTAAATCCGTATGTTTCCGTATAGGACTAATTAGCTCAAACATTAATACTACACTTATAGATTTTACATTATACCACATTTGCTGTTGCTTTGTGAATAATGTAATCATTCCTTGTTCTTTGTCTCAAACAATTGTAAATGGCTAATTTTACATTCAGCAACCAGCGATATTAAAAATCCTAATTTTGTGAAGCCCGCTCACATAAATATCTACTCACATACTTATATATATATATATATATATATATATATATATATATATATATATATATATATATATATATATATATATATATATATATATATATATATAAGCAAACAATAATTACTGTTGCTCATGTCTGCTATTGTGTTTCTGTCACATGTCTGCCATGTGGCATCACCGTGTAGCTTCTTGAAGAGTTTATCTAACTCTGTATCCCCTTCTCTATGTGTTTTGTCTTTCTTAGCTTTTGCAGCAGTTGAAGAAACTCATTTGTGACCTTTGTCGGCTGTACAACCTTCCCCAACATCCAGATGTGGAGATGCTAGACCAGCCCCTGCCTGCAGGCCCTGTAGGACAAGACCGAAAGGCAAGGCTGCCTAGTTTGCTGTTGTCAAATACAATGGCATGGCCAGTATTTAAAGCCCCCCTCCAGTGTATTTTCACATTTCTATGATATTTCATATTTTTCTGAGTCATTTCCTTACAATGTTAATTAATCACATAGTTCTCCAAATATTTATTGAGAAATAGCTCAATTTTGTGTTTAAAGTTGCTTAGTTGTTAAAACGGGGTTGGGATGTATGACTATAGTAATTCCATAAGTCATACGTAATTCTCCAAGCTTGCGCAGGCAGCACTGTCACGCCTCGTTAAAAAATGTCACGCTGTCACACCTCGTTAAGTCAGAGCATCAAACCGATAAACATCGTTGTGAGCTAGCTAACGGATTTATCATGTAATTTACTTAGAACTTAGAGTAGGTATGTTCAATATGGTATCAGTGCGTGCGGTGCTGGAAGACAGGTGACAGAAAACGCGTCGCACTTTCACCTACCACCGTCTTATATACAGTTTGCAACATGCGTTTTACTGACAGCCGTTTTACCAATGCATCGGCCGAGGCACCCCCCCACACCTCCACGGTAAAGTAAGCGCACCATAAAACGTAGTGGGAGTTATTGTGTGCAGTGCGTGACAGGACCATCGACTGTGTGATTGATAACAGCTGATACGCTCACATTAGTTTCTATTATGTGTAAGTTATAACTAAACCCTGTGTACTAAACTTTTCAGTGTAGTGATGTTAACACACCAACCGTCAGTTTTTGGTTGTCATAGTAATGAATTACGTCCGACTATTTACCACACCCCCATTCTTTGTTTGAGAAAGAACGTTCGCCAAAAACAGTAGTTAAAACTGGCTGGAGGGGGGTACTTTAAGATTTGCACTACAGTGTATTACACTTCTACTGGTCAATAGTGGTCGTAGTATAAGGTGGTCTTTTGTAAAATAAAAAAGACTAGTCTACTCAGTGAGTCTCTTTTAAACCACTTTGTTCAGCTTGACTTAATGCAGTGTGTGTGTGTGTGTGTGTGTTGCTTGCGTGCACATGTACAGCATGGGACAGAGGAGGTCACATCTGAAGAAGAAGAGGAGGAGGAGATGGGAGAGGTAAGTTCACCTTTGGTCGAAAGACCGTATATATTGCTTTTAGGAGGTTGAGCTAGATTCTCAGTAATGGAAAAACTGGAGTACATGTTAGTCACATGATTTGAAAGAGTTGATATTTAGGCTGTTGGTATTACATACTCGTACGATATTTGGTTGGGGAAAGCATATTGTTTAAAAAAGATAGCAGTGTTACATATGACTACATAAACATCATTATAGTCTCTAGGTTTGATTTGATTGTGATCGACTCATCCTGTATATTGAGAAGCTTATGTTAATGTTTTCTTAGTTACAATGTTGTTCTAGTGAGCAAGTAATGTTTTATCACATCTTGTGACTTGGCACTGGCTTTGATCCTAGATCTGCTTTTTTGTGTTGCATGTATTTCTGAAGAACCAGAAAATATTTCAAATTGTTTAAAATATCCTGTACATACCAACAGGACATAGAGGATCTGGACCACTATGAAATGAAAGAGGAGGAGCCTGTGGATGGGAAGAAGTCTGAGGATGATGGCATCGAGAAGGAGAATCTGGCCATCCTGGAGAAGATCCGAAAGAACCAGAGGCAGGACCATTTGAATGTAAGTCTCTATTCAGTAAAGTTAAAATATTTTGAGGCGCTAGGGGGCTTATGGTTGACAACATATTTTGTCTAGGACCTAACTTCACACTTTGGCATGATGATGGGGTCTACATTTAATGTATAAATGTATGTATGATCATTTCATCAGTATTACTTTTGTGAATGACACTTGGGGAAAGGTTTCTAGAGAAAAAGTTAAGAAACAAGGCAGTGATGAGACATTTCTTAAATATAGCTCATCTTCAGTTTTCTCTTAGCATCTGCCCCTCCAAGACAGCATACAACAATACAACTTATATAAAGATTAGATTTTCTTCTGGGCAGGACTCTCAGCTTGCTCATCATCCTGTTTAATGGTTCAGCTGTGGGACTGTCTTGAAAATACTGTCCTACCCCAACTATGGAACCAATGTTGCATACTTTACATACACTTTTTTTTTTACAATTTAAAAAAAAAATGCATATATAAGGGCCACGTTAAGTACAGGTGACCGGTTTACCATCACAGTGAATTTCAAACCACTGTGTTCTTTGTCTTTATTGTTACAGTTGTTTTGTATTTTGCAGGGAGCTGTGTCTGGTTCTGTGCAGGCCTCTGACCGCCTGATGAAGGAGCTTAGAGAGATCTACAGGTCTCAGAGTTACAAGACAGGTATGCACACTGTACAAAGGTCCGCTCTGGGTTGCAGATCCGAGTGAAAAGAACACTTGCAAATAACTCTACCCAGAAACTAGCACATGTACATACAAACCCTCGCACACAATAATCATCAGCTATATCCTCTTGACGTGATAGATGGGTATTGGCGAACATCAAGAGCCATGAAGTTTACATGATCCGAGATAAACTTTTGAAAGCGAGTATAGTTCGGCAGAATTAAAGAGTTATCTAACTCTTTGACTTGTTCTTATGAGGTCAGCTCCCCTCTCACAAGGGTGTGGTGGCAGCACTGGAAATTGCTACACCCTTGACTGTTTCTTGCAAACATCTCTTGTATGCTTTAGTAAGGCCTATAAGCACATTGACACGCTTTCTACAGCAGATAGATGGTAGTCTTTGAACAATAAAGCACACACCAAAAACATATTTTGAAATCTTGAAAAGAAAAATTTGGTAGCAATTCCTCACCTTTTGAGGTTTAAAATTATTAGTAGCAGAGTTAGCTGACAGTGGTATGAGAGTATAGGTGCCAGTTAAAACTTTTTATACTTTACCTCACTGCATCACCTTCTACTTTATAGAATTAAAGGGGAGATTAAATCATTGTAGTTTTTACTAGACCTTTGCACAGGGAGACGTCTCAGGACTCTTATTTAATCAATTTCTTTTGCAGGCATCTATTCAGTCGAGCTTGTCAATGACAGCCTGTATGAATGGCACGTCAAACTAAGGACGTAAGTAACCTTGGGATCTTGTGTCAAGTATTATTATTATTATTATTATTATTATTATGTTATTATTTTATTTATTTTTTTCTCTGTTAGCATAAAGATGGACTAATAGCATAATCTAATTTCCAACAGGGTGGATCCAGATAGCCCCTTGCACAGTGATTTACAAGTCCTAAAGGAAAAGGAGGGAATGGATTACATTTTACTAAACTTCTCATATAAAGTGAGTGAAATTGATTCTGCATTAATAAAAACTATAAAAGTTTAGGACTCTTTGAAGTGTGTAAATTAACATTTTTTGCTCGTCATCGCTACAGGATAATTTCCCTTTTGATCCACCGTTTGTCCGGGTGGTTTCCCCTGTGCTTTCTGGCGGGTGAGTTCATTTAGCTGCTGCACTTTTCACATTTCTTTCATTCTCATTGACCATGTTCTCTGTTAGTGAACAGTTTGATTCAGTTAGGGCTGTCCCCGACTAAGGATTTACATAGTCAAATCAGAATTGTCGACTGATAGTCCAATCTGTGTGTGTGGGGGAGTTACACACAGTAGCTCCGCTTTAATCTTGAGAAGCTGGAGAGCTGCAGTCTTTCTTTAGTAACTTGTTTTTACAGCTAAACTGAGGCTTATTGTTGACCCGTTTCTGTCTTTCTTTCGCCGAACATTCAACGGTCTTGTGCCGAGTTTTGCCTGTCCGCTGACAATTTCATGCATGTTGCGGTTCCTTGCGGGTCTAGTCCAAGTGCTGTTTAAAAGTGTATTGTATACATAGCATATACATATGCTACGACACACATGCACACTTACACTGCTTTCCTTAATGGTTAGGGTTACAATTTTAGATTTATTCTCTAGGGGTGGTCTCACGATTCGATTCAATGCATCACTTCAAGGGTGGGGAATTTGTAGGCACCTCATTACGATTATGAGGGTTACAATGTGATTGTAAAATTAATAGCATGAAGATGTATTTTTCTCATTGTTTGATCACGTCATACTACAAGTAGGTAGTAATGAAATTAGGGCTAGACTAGAATATTCGAATATTCGTTCAGTGGGTTGGTATTCGATTTGAAAATGTGACATTCGGATATTCGTTTTGTTTTGGTGTTTTTTTTGGTTTTTTTTTGCACACCGTGCATATAATATGTTTTACACTATAAAATCTGGTGAAATATAATACTTAAATATAATACTAAAACATAAAACTTCGTTATGCTTAATAAATATATATTACTACGACACTGTACTCCCCTGTGAAGTCATTTGGATGAACGGTTTCTGGAAATAATCAAAATGCAAACAGACAGGCAGCCTAAAGAGATTGTGCAGCTTTGAAAATTTAAATATAAATAATACAAATTGATTTTTCCGAAGCTTCGAATATTCGATGTTCATTACTACCGAAGCTTCGAAGCTCAAAAAATGGTATTCGGACCAGCCCTAAATGAAATGCAGCTATTTAATGTTACTTCGTGTAAACAAAGCAAACATTGCATAACATTATTGCAGCATTATTACTGACCTCTGCTGCTGCCATTTTTGTTTCTGATGCTGCTGTTATTAGTTTAGAGTCAGATGGAGGTTGAACTATGCACTTTACAATGCTCCAGCCAAACCACGTTCCCTCCTCCTAAATATATCTTTAAATATACATTTTGTTTGTCTCGTATAGTGTAGTTACATGTTTGTGTCTTGTAAATTAATTATTGTAATCTTGTATTGAGCACCATGGGCCTTCGTTCATTTGTATAGTCGATATGTGGATGATGACAACAAATGAACTTGAACTAGCAGCCAAAAAACATCCTGCTCAGCATCCTTCACTTTTCCAGTAGTTGGAAAACAACAGACTTTGATTAATAGGCACACCGTAACTTGCACTGTACATTTAAAGCCAAACTTATTTTCCTCTGCTGCCCCTCGTTTTCACTGTCATGTTCTGCCATCTGTCACGTAGCTGTCCTTTGAATAATGACAAGAGGATGCTCCTCCTTTTCGAATCTTTGACTATTCAGGGTCACCCCCTAGATTCAGTAGTGTCTTTTTCTTGTGGAAGAGAACTTTATTGTGTTGTTCTGAGGCCCTTTCACTGATAATCCTTTTTCTGTCTTTGCTTTAGTTATGTTCTTGGAGGAGGTGCTCTGTGCATGGAACTTCTCACCAAACAGGTATATTAAATGGTATTATTTTAAAAGCCTTAAATGAATGTGAATTAGCACGGCATACCACTCATTATAACTTTAGATTGTATTTGCATCTGATAAAGGTTTTTAAAACATACTGTTACTGACATTGCGTTTCCTGATTACAGGGGTGGAGCAGTGCCTATTCCATTGAGTCTGTCATCATGCAGATCAATGCCACTTTAGTCAAAGGAAAAGCCAGAGTGCAGTTTGGAGCCAATAAAGTAAGCGTGAAAGGACTAAAGATTTCATTTCAAGTCAGAAAATATCTTGTGATAGTGTTCACATCTCTTGAATGAATGATGTGGGCCACGGTGACAGTGCTTTGATACAGAGGCCTGGTTCCCTGCCTCTTAGCAGTGGCCTGTTGTGCTGTTTGAGAATCTCCCTTGCTTGTTATGTTCTCTTAGTGACACCTAATCTGGCTAAAGGCTTTTCTTGTAGTTTAATAAATTAAGTTCCAAGGAAACAGATTAGACCAGAAGCTTCGTCCCAAATCCCATTTTGGTGGGTCATATGTTATGTGTAAACTTAAATTAGTAGATCATTTCTCACTTTCTTAGTTTTATTTGTGTGGAGTTCATCTTTTCTCCATGTGATAAATACTGCATAATGTGCATAAGCTGGGATAAAGTTTATTTGGAAGATATACATGTTGTTTTTTTCCTTTATATTTAAACCTATTCATAAGTTCAATGTAAGTAAGAAGTATTTTAATTAGATGACTTCTATATGACCCACAACAGCTTCTAAAATTATTTTGTATTGCATAATATTAGCATGTTATAGTGAGCATGTGACGTAAGTTTTACTCAGACGGCAATCTGTATTATTATTTATTAGTATTATTTGTCAACGGTTATGTCTTAACATCAGACTCCTAGCAGTTTTCACTGAAGGAGTTACGTGTCTTTGTGGAGCTGTAGGAAGTGCCAGGGATGAAAAGACTTAGCAGTGTTCGCTGTCAGTGTGAATAGGTTAACACATGGCAACATGACCTGTCTCAGCCAAGGGTTAAGGACTTAATCTGGAGCCATTTCACTTTCGTATAAAAATGCGCACAGGGACTTCTTTAAAAACTGCAGAGTTACTATATGGTCACTATAGAATTACTGCAGTCTCACACAATGTCTACACAGCCCGCATAGCAGTACGTAAGCACAGCAGCTTCAGTCCTTCTAATGTGTCTGTGCACAGTATTAAGCGTAGGTCACCCACGTTTTTTGCAGTGCTCACTGCCACTGAAGATATTCGTGTAACCACTGTAAGCGTTACTGTGGATGATGTCTGCAGCTATGAGCCTACTTGGCCATAAATTACCTTTTTATTGTGCTTCTTGTACTTGTTTTACCAAGAGATTTTAGTATGTTGTTTTTGGTCTGTAGTGTTGGTCCAGTCTTAATCTTTTGATAAATCTAATGCAGTTTTCACGCCCTTGCTTCAGAAGCCAAAGAAAGTTCATGCCACAATAATAATTTCTGACACCTGCTGAACAGTGGCACCGAATGACAAAAGAGGAACACATAACTCAAACTTTGTGTGTTGCTAAAAATATTTAGGAGCGAGTAATAAGGCAGGAACGAGATTCAAGGGACCCCAGTAACACTTTAAAAATACACATACATATACCAGTGAGGACATCGCAAGTCATGGCAAATTACTCTTAGCTAACATAGTCACATAGACAGCATTGTGTGTTGTCTGAATTTAGATGTCTTTCTAAAGTTAATTATTTGAATCAGAGTCCATCTTTGTGAAACTGACCTCACTCTTAATGAAGTGAACCTTTTTATCAAATCATTGAATCAATTTGTACAGTCTTGTGTAATTCTGTGGTTAGCAGTCGTGTTTGTAGAACTACAGGTGCAGAGCCAGGTGAATGGTGATGAGAGTGTGTGTGTGTGTGTGAGAGAGCAATCTGGTATGAATGGTCAAACAAGGGGAGAATGTGTTCATCGTCCTGCACCACACACAGGATTTTGTTCTTGAAACTAGAGATGGTGAGATAGCTCGCTTGTAGAAAACAGCTGCCATTGCTGTTTCTTATTCTGTGCTGTCATCATAATCCCAGTGCACACTCTAACATTGAGTTCATTTTCTTCTTTGAATGCAGAACCAGTACAATCTTGCCAGAGCACAGCAGTCCTACAAATCCCTGGTTCAGATCCATGAAAAGAACGGTGAGTGTGTTTTGTCTCCAGTTTCATACACAGAGTGCATTACTGACCTTGTTTACTGAAACCAAATCCCTCCCATGCATCAAAGCTGAGGAAAATGTGTGCTTGTTCTGTTGTGTTTGTACCAAATATGGACAACATTTATATGCACGTAGTCACATTATTATACTGAGTTTGTATAACTTGGTATAGTGGTTTTAGGGATTTATAGTAATAATAGTAATATGCATTTCTTTACTCTAGATTCATACTTAAACAATAACCATTGTCACTTTGTCTGTGCTGTCACCATGACACTAATTTAGTCTGTTAATGACAGATTTAAGTAGAGTCTTATTTAATATCTTACTAACCTAACTGTAGTTCATACTTCATTTTTGGGGCGGGTCTTTTTAAGCCTATGTGAACCTAAAGACAAAAATACATCAGTTTGAGTCAAGCAAGTTTTTGTTAACAGCAGATGGATACTCAAGAGTCTGAACGTTAAGTGTGCTGCTAAAAGTAGCCTTCCAAAACAGATGGAAAGATTTGGTAGAAAGCTATTCTTCTCCTTGTATGAGACCTTCTTTCCTTTGAACAATTTGAAGTTTTTAGGAGTGTATAACATATGAAGAATGGGGAGAAAAATTATCAGTTCAAACTATACTGTATATGTGCATTTTAAACTTTAACATTAAATTTCTGCAAATGTGAACTAAACTGCCTAATGAGATGAGAAGCTTAACAAGTGGCATTATTTAGTGTTGGTATTTAAATACATAATTATAGATTCATTATTGGACATCAGAAAGCTAAGTCATATCATTTAGTAGTATGGCAGGAAAATAGTGCATAGGTAAACTGATTGCACACAGGCAATGACAAATGTCCTAAATAATGTTCTCAACAACTGTTAAACTGATTTATGCAATTTGCTGAAGTTGTAAACCTGACACTATTGGTGGTAGAGTCCTGAGGCCTGTACTACGAAGCGAGGTAAACGGCTTATCCAGGTTACCTCTGTAAGTTCAGCTTTACCCGAGGTGTGCTGTCATGGCAATTACAATACATCTCTAAACTGCTCTGAGCAGGTTCTTCCTGGCTAACTTGATGTTACCCTCTATACATAATTTGTCTGTTAGTATAAGTTATGTCCAAAAAAGGCAGGAGAGTTGGTAATAATGCTAGGAAATAAACTCAGAGAATTTCCCAGGTGAAATTAGTAAATTTATGAGAACAGAACTCTGGCATTCTCTGAGTTGGAAGTCACAGAGTTACGAGAAAGAAATCCAAATCATTATGTTTTCTTCCAGATAGGCCCAAGTCCCAATGCTTATCATAATATGGTGATTGTGAGCTAAAGTCACAAGTAATTCCTTATTGCTAAATCAGATTGCGAAGTGTAAAAAGCATTATGCACGTTTGAGTGTTTCTCTCATTAATCTATGACTATAACCTCAGAGAATATTCAAGTTTTCTTACAAGTAGATTAGTGTTTGTTTTTTTTCCTAGTACAATTTTCCACTTTTTAACCTACGATGATCCTAAAACAGTTGTACCTTTACATTTCAGTCATATTATAAATTAAAGAAGAGTCCATAAGACAAAGTGGAGAATATACAACAGGAACATTATAAAGTTGTTACAAATTACTTAAGAATTACTCAACAGTGCACTGCTAACAAGCCTCGTGGCTTTTTGAAGGGCCACGGTTTTCAATTTGGCCGTTAACATTTCTTTACATTCCTTGTATCCTGACATTATCATCATGTATTCTTCATAATATTCTTCTGTTATGAAAAAATGCCATTGCTGAAACCACCCCTTTTATGCAAACACTATAATTAAGTTGACACCAAATCAGCTAACCAACATATTTTTCACCATCATATTGCCGTTTGACACCAATCCAAGCTTGTTTGTCAACCCCAACTTTCCTTAATAACCCTGAGTTATATCTAAGTAGGTTAAACTGCCTTTATAGTACAGGCCTCTGGTGACTGTAGATTGTTGTTTTTGTTGATTGTGTAGTCATTCTTTGTTGTGTTTTTTTTTTTCTTTTCTTCCAACCCCAATAGGCTGGTACACACCCCCTAAGGAGGATGGCTAAAACGGACTCTAGCCTTTCCTGCACTGGGACCATATGTCTTTGTCTTTTCTTTCCCCCTTGCGACCAATATTTTTTTAATCCTGCAGACCATTTCGTTCTCTACACAAGTTTGAACTCCAAACCAAATTCCTCATGACCCAAATACTGGCACAGAAACTTTACACACACACACGCACACACACACACACACACACACACACACACACACACACACACACACACACACACACACCCATCCACTTGAAATTTACATCCAAGCTCATTAGCTACTCGCAAGGGTGTCCTCTCTTCCAATATTTATCTCTCTGTACATCTGTTGTCCTATACAATCTAATTTTTCCATTGCGACATTCATCCCATACTCCAGGAAAACAGAGGACTAAATCTCGCATAAAGTCACCCTTTGGTTTGGGCGATGACCGTGCCAAGGTTACTTGCTGGCTGTGAGTTGAAAGGTGTGGCATGGCTTTATCCCGCAGTCTGATTTTCCAGTCGCCGGACAGTGCCTCTCTGGCCACCGACTGGATCTGAAAATGGCATGCGACATTCCCAGATATGATGCAGTGGTGGCTTGGAAGGACATTTAAATGGTGGTGATGGGAAGTACCACTGCCTTTTCTCTCCATGGACGGCGTCTGTAATATTGTGCTCATGTTTTGTCTTTGTAATGCCAAGATCCCTCCCTGAGAATAACATGAGGCTAGCTTGCTTTCAAACCTCTTAAGTTTTAAAGCTTGAAGCCCTGAGATGGGGAGGAAGATAAGAGACATTTGCAGCCTGGGTGGGACAGCCCATAATGAAGAACAGCATCCTGCTGAGCTCCAAAATTGGAGACCACTGTCATCATCACAACCAGCAACTGGACAACTCCCTGCAGGAGAGGTTTGGTGTGTGGCTAGGCTGGCAACACAAGAAACATGACCAGGCAACGCAGGGGCGTGTTTGGATTCGATCACACTGTAATGTAGTTGATTTTAACTCCACGTGTAAACATGTAAATTTGTATTTCTGCAAAAGGATTTAATTGTTTATAATGTAACCTTGTCTGGGTCTTTGGCTGGGCAGAGACTGTATTATTATATACCCTTGACTATTAACTGCAGGGGCACTGCAACTTCTCAAGACCCATTTAGAATAAGAAAAAGTTGCTTCATGGATACTCTTGCAGAAGGAAACAAAAGTATGCCATGTTCTTATGTAAGCTTAATGACTACTGCGGTTTTGTTTTCGTTTTTTTTTATATTGCTTTGTAATCCTCATGTTATTGGCAACAGTGACGGCACCATTCCCCTTATTTGATAGCACCTCTTAACTACAGTGGCCGTAACAATAATGGCATAGACACAGCTGTTTCTGGCATTCCAGAGGTTTGGCTTATCATATCTAATCACTCAAACCGGATGAACCTCAGAAAGGCTATGCAGTGAAGACAGTTTTGTGGAGTTTAGTCGTACTGAAGAAAAATTAGTCTTAACAGCGTTGTCACCTGCTTAGTTCTTGTAGCTGGTTCACATCCTGAGCACTTTGCCAATCCTGCAGTTGTAACAGTCTGGAAAAAAAAAAAAAGTGACCTTTACCTTCTGACTTTTCCTTGACCTCATGGCTGGTTTTCAAACGCAGCCAGAGTTTCAAATTCACAGCAATAGTCGTGACCATATACCCTCTGGCTTCACACCTGGGAAGATGGACTGGAGTCGTTCCTTTTCCAGAATATTTGTGTGGGTTTGATAAATATTTGTTCAGATTTGCCACAGGAAGGACCCAGCTCTTCCCAATACCAACTCCTCTGGTTACTATTCATAACCACTCTCAGCGCTGTTGTACCCCTCAGCGTGTTGAGTCTTTGATGTAATGTGAATAATATGCAGAAAACTGTGTGGAGCATTCCAATTAATGCAGTTACACGTTTGTTGTGGGTGTTCTATTGTGTGGTTACTTGCATTGTTTTAAGTATATTGTCCTGAAAACCAGCATAGAAAGCTTAGTTATGCTAATTCATACGGTCATTCCTCATTTTTAAGTTGATTTAATATTCTCAGTGATATTATCCTCAGAGCACCAATGTCTTCAAAATAGGCAGAGGGTGGTAGAAAACATAGAGCTTGGCCATGTTCAGCACATCTGATGTTGGTTTAGACCTGCAGGATGTGTATAACAAGTGTCGCCCTCCTTTCCTGTTTTACCACAAACAAAATCTCAACATGACTATGGGTCATTGGCATGGTTGTTAGCCGTTGTGATGCCATTGGTAACATACTAATCACTTCATTCTGGTCACATCGTCGAGCCCACCCCTGCATTCTCTGGAGAAGCAAACTCAGGAATACATACTGCACACTCGACTTTGCAAAGGATTGCTTCAGAATATCGTCATGAAACGTAAGATTGAACGTGTCAATCTTTTTTTTTTTTTGGGCCACTTTAACACGATGCCCCTGTTTAACAGATAGGCATTGCAGTGTGTTTTGTGTCAGACTGCACACACTTTGATTTTCTGAATGCCGTTGAGCTTGATAAATAATTACTAAGCAAGTTTTTGGAAAGATCAGATATGTGGAGCAGGGATTTGCTCCCACCCTAAGATTTTTGTGCGCTTGAAGAGGTGTTCAGAACACGTCTACCCTGTGTCTTTGATATTGCTGTATTTTGCATGTCAATATATCAATGGGTGTTTTTTTTCCCCAAAGCTACTGAAGGCAGAGTGGTTAGGTAGGGTGGTAAAGACTTGATGTATCCATTTGTTCATGAATTGTGTACTTCCTGCATCGGTGCACAGGATAATTTCTCCCTGTGTGTCGCTTATTGAACCATGTCAGATACTATATGAGACATATGGATATACAAGACATCCTACCTGCTTGGATTTACCTTTTAAAGATGCCAGGATTCCCTACAAAAGTAGCAGTTCAGATTTGTGTGCCATCAGAACAATTGTAAGCCCACATCTTTAAGCTGACATTTGGAATAATGGTGTACTGAAGTCTGTTGTGCACTGAATAACAGCTTCTCCTACAACGATTCATGTTATCTGACGACAAACAAAAACCTTCTCTGCTTTGGCGAGCGACATACTGGTCTGTGGTCTGACTTAGCCTGATTCTGGGTTCTTTACCTTGCTTCATTAACTGCAGTGGCCAGGTTATGCACTGTTAGCATGCTTTGGTTGGGTTTCATTTTTTTTCCATTGCAAGGGTGATTTTGACCATGTAAAATAATTTGTAAACTTGCATCAAGTTTATGAATAAAGAATTTTATGAAATATCTCTTTATTCTGTTCAATGAAAATCATTCACCAAGAGTTATTTACCCGAAAATGCATCACCCCCAAACAAGAGCTAATTGGCTAACGTGATTTTGGCATTAAAACATGAATAGTTCAAACTGGCCGTTTTAGTTACAGTGAAATGCACCTCATTAATGCATTACCTTCATTGGGCAGACACTTGTCCGAAAGCAGCTCACATGTCAACCCTCCACGTGAGGTTCGGTGTCTTGCACGTGGGCAGGAGACACCTGGGATCGAACCACACGCCTACAGTGAATTTAAGGGGCAGCGTTTCAGAGCTACAGATGCTGCACATGGATCCTGGCTTTCTGGGTAATGTAATTTTTTTTGTTTTCCAGTAGATGGTGTTATTTGCCCAAATATTCTGGTGTCAGCTTTTGTCCATGCTGCCTTCAACTAGGATGAGTACTTGCCCTTTTTGCCCCAGGACCTGAGCTAGTGAGTTTGAGCCTGTACATGTCAGTGACATACATTACTGTTGCAACTGTTGGCTTAATCTAACTACTGACCGAAAATATATCACATAGCTAAATGAAAAGGTTTAATTAATTTTATTCAAATGACCACGAAGCAGGTACAATGTGTTTCCCGTGTGTAGCAGCAGGGCTCCACCGACACCTACACACATTCACAATGTTAAATAAGAAATGCAGCGTATGGCCATAATATTTAACACATCACCTTCAAACATCTAGAGACAACAGTCTTGCTAATGCAGTTTGCCCATAGGGCAGAGGATGGCAAAACCTGAGGACCTTGGGGTCCATATTATTGCTGTGGGTAAAAATCTGTTATTGACTTGGTGGGCAGTGATTTATAGCTGCTACCTGAGGGTAACGGCTGGAACAAGCAGTGTGCTGGGTGAGTGGGATGAACAGATTTTATCCTCCCTAGGTTTTCTACAAATAGATTTACTTTTGTCATTTCCGACCACTTACTCAAGGTTTGTTGGCTCTCACTTTCTGTGTGTGAGAGTGTGAAAGACAGCGAGCTAGTGTAGTCACCACTAGATGGTATCGGAGCACTCTTGAAACTCTGGGCTATTGTGTTTTAGTCACTGTTAACAGCGAGAACTCCTGTTCTGCTTGAGACGTCAGCAGCAGTGGTGGACAGTATCAAAGTACATTAAGTACAAAATTGAGGTAGCTGTAATTTACTTGAGTATTTTCTTTTGATGCCACTTTCTAATTCAACTCCTCTACATCTCAAAGGAAAATATTAAACTTCTTAGTTCACTATAGTTATCTAACTTTATCTTTAGTAGTTATTTACAAATTAAACTCTTCACACGTAAAACATATGAAGAGTTTATAAAATATTATGTTTTATTATAAATTAAACTACCCAACAGTTTATACTAGTACAGCTGAAACGATTAGTCGGTTGACAGAAAATTAATTGGCAACTTTATTGATCTTTTAAGTAATTTTTCAAATACAAAAACATTTTATAGTTCCTGCTTTTACATGAATGCATGAGTAATAATAGATGATAGAATATCATGATAGAATATCATGATATATCAATATCATGATAGAATATCTACTAGTACAACAGTCACTGGGGACATTTTCCTGATTATACTTACATACTTTTACTGAAGTAACATTTTCAATGCAGTACTTTTACTTGTAACAGACAACTTTTACACTGTTGTATTAGTACTTAAGAAAGGCTCTGAATGCTTTGTCCACCAGTGGTCAGCAGTTTATGCTACATTACTACACTCATTCCAGCTCTTACCATCTCTGCAGCTCATTTTCTTCCAAGGTAGAATGAATGACTAAAAATGACATGTGTTACAGTGAGAGGTCTTCTATTGATGGGACACTGTCTGTTATGGACAGCTCACACTATCCCATCAGCATGTTTGAGTCAGATATTGTTATGGTGGGTTGGCAAGCGCTGCTCTCATAGATGTCAGGTTTGTGATAAATAGCTGACTCAATCCCCAATCAGTTCTTATGAGAAGCAGGACGACAGTAGTAGATAACAGGGTGACCTATTGAGTCTGTGGTCAATCGTGTTGTTGCAGCCTGGATAGTTGTGGATATCAGAAATCACTCAAACCAGAACCAGAATGCACTTCATGATGTCAGGAATTTAAATCAAAGAGCAGATTGTAAGGAGAAGGGGAGAGAGAAGTGGAACTCAGCAGCTCGCCAAACAAAAGGCTAATTGCCTATTATTGCAGCAGTTTTTATTTTTGTTTATGTGTAGGTTTGGCTGGCTGGCCTCTTGGCCAGAGAGGAGCAGGCCTCATTATCCAGCTCCAGCCAATCTGCTTGTCCAGCCTGTCGCTCGGCTCAAACACAACACTGTGAGGAGACGGTGGAGGTTCCGGGCCCGGAGGAAAGAGGTTGCGAATGTTTGTGATTAACTTGCCGGTGCAACGCCCACATTGAGACAGCAAGAAATAGCTGACTTTTCCTCCTTCACCCTGGGCCAGAGCACAGCACATGGCATTTGGAAACAGTTGACTGAAAGCCTGAAGCTTAACGACTGCGTCCATCAGAGCATTGACTTTCACTGCTTTGCCTTCGGCCAGTAAAATGCTCAAGTGTGTAAACCCAGGTTCAGATTCAGAAGTGAGTTTTTAGAGGTGCTGATTTTGGCTTACTGTTTCCCTTTGTTTCCAGTCTTTGTGCTAAGCTAAGCTAACCGGCTGCTGGCTCCAGCAACATATTACTGGGGGAGGGTTGAACATATTTTTGTTGAAAACTGAATTAAGTTACGTGAAAATGGACATTCTGTACAGTTTAGATTTTAAACATGGAGAAAAAGAAAGAAAGATTGAACAAAAAACACCAGTAACATATTTACGGTAAAGACATACGATTGGGATCAACAAAGCTCATTTGGAACTATTAAACTTCAAACCAATATACTGAATTTTGGTGCTTGAAAAAAAAAAACCACCAGTTCGACATTTATACAGTATCTTATTAAAAGGAGCTTGAAATCCTAAATCACCCAAATTACATCCATGTATTGTATTTAATATTGTGAGAAAAATGTATTTTTTTCCACTTTTCCAGCTCTTGTACTGTACATCCAGTATATCCTATGAATATACTATTTTAACTTTGAAAACTGTATTGTAGTCATGTAAAATTATATGATTGTATCCATTAGGCCTATCTTTCAATCAAAACTGGGGTTCTCATCTCTTTAAGGACTCTAGTAGTAAGAAAAAACCTACACTATACAGTCTTATCAGAAGGCAAGTAACTACAAGAGCCTGCAGTTATCATTTCAGATTCATTTAATTAATGTAATCTGTTCCTGCCAACTTCTCCGGTCAGTGTCCCAAAGATGCTTTAAACAGTGCAGCAGCCTAGAAACAAAACCAGATGCTTTTACAGACAGCAGGTGATCCGTGATATTAATAGACAACACTTTTATAGTGGTCTGTGTGAGCCTTGTTAGAGTAAATTGAGAACACAGGCACAGAGCTGCAGTAATGATGTCTGGCTATTGGAGATGAGGCAGAGTCAGTGGCTGAAGAAGAAGAACCAATCCCATTGTGACGCTGACTGACCTGATGTTAGAGCAGAGCTCCTGGAGGGCATGTAAGCCAGGTGTCATCACCACAGACACGGTTCCTTTACAGCCACAATTGTAATTTAGTCTTATGGTCATTTTCCACATACTGTAAAATTTGTATTCAAGAAGGAAAGGTAAATTTGATGGAGAGGTTCAATCCACTGTGTTGAGAAGACACTCTGAGCAGACACTTAAGAGTCGCTTTGATAAACCAGCTAAATAGCTAATGTAATGTATAAAACTTTTCAAAAACAGGTTACAGTGCTGGGGACATCGGGATGAAGAAGGTACAATATATTCTGATTCTCTGTTGGTGGTGAATGTGGGGAGTAGTATTATAATTTTTCATGGGGAGAGCACTATGATTTGCTGCTGAATAAAATATACTGTTTGTCCTTTAAATATTACAGGGTGAGTTTCTGCTGGATGGACTCAGAGGTGCTTCTGGTTTAGGGGGTCGGGGGAGTCTCTAGCAAAACTGAATTTGCGCGCTGGGCTGTTTGGGGCTTTTACGTGAAAGAACCCCAAAATCCTGCACACTGTCACTTAGGTTACGCCCCTCACATCTTCATTGTAATGATACAAACCACATAGGTACATTATCATCATTGAAAATAATTCTATAAACAAGGCTGAATCAATTAAGTACAAATAACAAAGTATGTATCTATTTGTCTTGATCAATCTCTCTTATACCTCTAATTGCCACTCTGTCCTTGGAAGGGGACTGTCTCAATGCACATCACCAGTCAGCGACAGATTTACCTTCAAGGACTTGAAAATAAATTGGTGGCTGTGATAGGGCACAGAATTGTAAATGTATCATAAAATCTTTTGACCCCCCCACACACACACACACAGTACAAAATGATTAAAGTTGAAGAGAGGGATGAACAAAGAGATGTAAAAAGTGATGGAGCTCATTATTCATTCAGCAGTTGCGTTGTCACTTTAATAGGGACACTAACACCACCTCTGCTGGAGAAAATGGAATATTGAAATAATGGCATACAGTGACGACTGCGGGGGTCAACTTTTTTTCCAGGTCAAAAAGAAAACCCAGGACAGCGTGGGCGAGGGCTTCAATGAACTAAAATCTTATAAAGCTCACAATACAGTCTGCATTATCACGTTTAATTCCTAATTCTTATCATTTCAAGTTTTAAGTTTCAGCTTTTTTTAGCAGATATCTCAAGTTGACTGTGAATGAAAAGTAATCTGCGCTCAATGAAGCAGCGGTCATACACTTTTGGGGACTTGGGAATTTTTTGGGTCTCTGTAAATAATGTTAAACAGAGTACTGTCTAGACCTATTTAAAAAAAAGTGCAATGAGATGCCTTTTGTTATGAATTGGAGCAATAACACTGAATACATTTGAAAAAACAAACCTGGATTTTAACATTTATCTAGCCAGGTACAACTCCTGAATTCCAGAGTGAAAACAAATATGGTGCTTATTGTAGAAAGATTCACAAAATACTTAAAATGAAATAATGAACTACATCTATATTGATGTCAAAATGTATGTTACAGTAACTAATCCTCAATTTCACATTATATACTGCATAATATACTGAAATATTTACAATGACAAATCAGAAAGACCCACCTGAACTGTTGTTTTTGCCTCTTTTGGGTCCAAGTCTTAATAAGGGGGTAGCAAACCCCCCCAATCCCCCATGTAATATGAACCATGATAGCATACATTACCTTGTAACCCAATTTTTGATTCATATTTCCAGTAGTAAAGGGGAAAAACTGCACAATTTATTCAATGTGTTACAGTACCTCTATTTTGGAAGAGAAGACAGTCTTATTTAATTTTGAGTAGCCCAAACACTTCAGGAGTAACAATTGCTCGCAGCACCACTGAGAGATTGACCTTCAGAGGCCTTCTTTCATGTCTCCATTAAAAGATTCACTTGAAATGTATTCACAGTTTGCCTCTCAGGCAGCGGCAACGTCACAATCAAGAGCCAGAACGCATACATTACACTAAAAGGCCAGCCTCAAAATCCAATTCTCCCTGGCTTGAAGTATGTGTAAATATTAATGATCCATGGATCTGCATTTTACTTCATATTCTGGAGCTTTCACGGCTCTTCTCATTCAGTTTGGATAATTTTTTCTGAGTCGACACTCCTTTTTCAGTCAACCAAGATGTGATAAGAATACGATCATTAGTTCTCTCCAGTGAGAAAATTGTTCAAGCTAAAAGATTTATAAAGATTTATAAGATAAAATCAGCTACAAACTCATCTACTCTTTTTCATCATTTGCTTTCAAAATAATATACATAAATAATACCTTTTTTGTTAGTTGTTTTGAAGATCTTTTCACCTTGAATGTTGCCTGCTTGTCCTCCCATTGCTGAAAGGTAGCCAGAGGTTCAGTTCAGCGTGACGATATGCTTCCCTGCGCAAACTTATACTTCAGACCAAGCTAAATGGATTTCCATTAGAGGAGCTATGACTCATTCCAGATGCTTACTCAATACTGTGTGGGCACTGTAGCAGAAAGTTTCTTCCAGACAGAACAAAAAAAGGACAACAAAACCAACATTCTTGTATGAGATTGTGTCCAGAAAGGGCCGTACCTCATACCTTTTGCATGACTGGTGTGCCAATGATCACAGCAAAGAGGGCTGTCATAGGTATTGTCGTATGGAGACTAAAGCATGGGTGCTGTTTGCCAAGGAAGCATACATGTACCAGAAAAACACAGGAGAAAACAAGACAGATTGTTAACTAACTCAACAGAGTAAGCAATACAGAACAGCTAGACAGCCTTAATGGGAATTAGTTCAGTTAAAATGCATCTTTGACCCGTCAGCTTGAATCAGCCGAAACTACCCACTACATCAACATCTGTTTGTGTATGTGAGGGGAGCTCGGAGCAGTGAGTGCATGCTATGTTCCTCTACTGCTACGTATATATCTCTCCAGCACCGTGTCTGGACTCGGGCTAGACTTGCATTGGACGATCAATAGGAAAAGCAATGATCTCAGTAAAATGGACCATCCATCTTATTGTGATTCCCTTATGCAGCCCCCTGACTGAATAGAAGAGATGGAACTGAATTATTGTCTGAGCATCGATTTAAAGCTGTCTGAGGAAGCAGCACTCTCTTCCCTCCTTGGAAGTTCTGTGGGATCTTATCTAATTTACCAAAGATAAGTAGCATAGATATAAATGCCTTTTGTGGTGTGCTTTCAATTAGAACTGGTACACATATTTTAAAACCTGCAACTTGCTCTGCAGGTCTGAAGAGTGAATGTCTTAATTCATTAAAAATTCAATAGTTTTTTTTTTTTTTTTATGGGACCTTAAAAATCTCCTCCCCCTGTAGCTGGAGCTCCATCTCACTTGTCACAGTCTACAATCAATATGCTTCACCATCCGCTGTGATGAGTGAACACTGTGACATGTGGTTGGGAAACACCCTGACATCTTTCAGGCCAAACTTCCTATTTTGCAAGGATAACGGAATGTAAACTGAAGTGGTCATTTAAATGCAACTTTTGTTATTTTCATGCCGTAAACTTTTTAAAACGATGCATTTCTATGACTTGTGCATGAGTAGAGTTGTGCAGGGCACACACTGATTAATGCAAAGTCTGGTTTATTCATTATTGTTTCATTTTATTACGTTAAGCAGGATAATCCTTTTTGTCTTTGCTTGCTGTATACAGCAGCACCACAATAGTTATTATCATGGAGCAAGGACACATTTCCTAAGGCGAAGATTATGTAAAAAGTATCACCTTACATTTCTGAAGTGTTTTTAAAAACTATTTCAACTAAAAGATGATCACACTTTAACAGGTAACTGCAAACCACTTGAACACACACACACACACACTAACAGTGCTATCACAATGACCGTTGCACAGCAGTGTGTCACTTGTGCAAAACTGGCTAGTCAAATGTATTGCATTTAAAGCTTAGATATAATTTAGTGCTTTTTCCCTAAAAAGAAAACTTTTACCTATCAAACTATTACAGCCCCAACTATACTGTGTCACTAAATATTACAATTAAGAATGCATGATGAAAGAAATTCTTTTAACCTTTCTTTTAACTTGCAGGACAAGATGACAGGAAGGTAAGGAAGGTGCCCCTCACCCACCCGTCATTTATGTGTTGTTTTAGCTAGGTACAGACTCATTTTAGTCGTTTGCACTTTCTAGTGGAGTCACCCAAGTATGAAATGAGTACTTCAAAACAGACATGGTCCTCAGACATGTAATTTAACAGCAGTTGCCCTGTGTGTTACGAATCCCTCTGTGAATTAATGTAATTTGATGCAAAATGAAGCAATAGTCTTTAAAATGTCAAATACTCTAAAGTTATTAACAATTAAATCAAGTACAAAAATAGGTGCAAAAAATAGACGATCCATGGCACTTACACTGCATTAACTGTTCATGTTCTAATTACCAATCAGATCTTTTGAATTGGTCTGAATGCAATGCCTCTGAATGCATCCTATGGAAAAGCAATGCATTTTCAGGATCATCATTTTATTATGTTTATGTTTGCTGTATCAGTGTACATGGTTTAATTTTTAACAAACACCATATTTTTTTCATACTGCACATTGCTGCAGCTCCTCTTTTCACGCTGTGTGTTGAATGCTCTGTTTTACTTACAGAATGAAGCATCTCACGTCGGACATCTTGTCACTGTTTGCATTCAGTAAGGCACTAATTAAGAGGCCCATTCTAGACTGGCCATCTCATTAAATATTTTTCTTTCCATTGGCATTAATATGATCTGGTCACTTCTTGACCATCAGTAACTTCAAGAGACTTTAATTTTTTTCAGCAGACATTTTGACATGAAACAAACTGGCGTCATTAATAATATGTGTATGCCATTTAGGTGCCCTATAACGTCCTGTTATTGTACATGCTGACTCACTGAAATGGCTTACTGAGACTCTTAATGGAACAGAGCTATTATTAATGCTATTAATTACACCTTTGCTTTTCTTGCTATGACAAGTTCTTGACAAGTTGTTGTATTATTTACTGTTTCTTTTTAATTACTTTAATTTGTTCATATTTTTAAGTATTGATCGTGTTTGCTTTCATTGTACAGCACTTTGTAACTTGGTTTTGAAAAGTGCTGGACAAATAAAGTTATTAAATTTTTTTTTTGCTGTAATTAAATTTTTGCTGTGATACTACATTAATATTGTCTGTATGGCAGAGTTTATTATCTGCTTTATTGAACTTTGCGAGGAATAAATAAATAATCAATAATACAGAATATGATGTCTTTGTATTATTAATAATAGTATCAGCCATAATATGTTCTATACATAAATTGAGTGCTGAAGGGCTAGCCCACTTGCGTGGAATTAAAAGTTACAAGCGATAATCAATCTTATGTTTTTTTTCACTTTAGACCATTAGCAATTCACATTTACACTGTCTCTGATTTTACCGGTAATGCTAAAATATAGGTTGTTAAGAAACATTTCATTGGCAATGTATTTTGTCTCTGCAGCTAGTCAATATTTATCCATTCTGCCCCACCAATGTGTGTCCATGTCTGGACCAGTGTCTCTGCCTGTGACTGATGGTGGCCCCCTGAAGCACACAGCACATCTTCTGGACAATGATTTTCCTTGATGGCTCCATCAGGTGAAGATGCTGGAGGAAATGGGGAGAGGGAGGAGGGTGGAAACGTGGATGTTTAATGGAGGGACTGGGGAAGGAGGGGGTGGAGAGCGAGGAGGTTTGAGGGAGGGATGAAGGCAATGACGAACCTCCTGGGACTGGGCTAAAATTCTCCCCTCTTCCTAATCTCCTGCTCTATTTTGAGAAGCAGCAGGAGGGAGTCAAAGACGTAAGGAAGCCACTGACAGATGATCAGACATGAGGGCACTCACAGAGCTAATGAATGGGATCTCTACATTGGCTAAATGGCTACACAACCATGGAAGAGACAGGGGCCAACAGAAAAGACAAAGGACTCTCCATTACTGGGGGACAATTGCATTAACAGAATGGGCTTTTTGCCATGAAGCAATATTTCAATTGCTATTTGGACAAAAGTATAATGCATCTTCGGGTTTAACGCTGGTGTTAATCATGACCAAGAACACAGGAAAAGCTTTATGTCCTGCAGATATGATATATTTTTACATTTAAAAGACTACCCTTCTGGACCCAAATGTCCAAAATTTATATTAATATGCAAGTTTTCCCATTTCTTCTTAGATGCGTACAAAGTTACAGTAGCAGTTCAGAAAGTTTGTAGGTTACATAAAACTGACAAAGAAATCAAGCAAACAAATTGTTTCCTCCACACAGGGCTGAAATTCCTGTTGAGGGTGGATCATTGTCTGGGTGTGTGAGAGAGCCAAAATGTAAGAAAGATAAGGCTGTAGAGCCTCAGCAGCGATAAGTATCTTATCAGTCTGTCGCTGCTTCCTGAACTCTGAGGATACCTGTTGTGTTACAGAATGTTAGACAGCCACTGCTACCTGCAGACAAAGGGCCCTTCTGTTTTGAACAGCATACATTCAGGAAAAAAAACATCCCTCTGACAGTGTATCAATTAACCCATGAATCATTTCTCTCAGGCAGAAAGTGGGTCATACTAAAGCTTTATTCTGTGCCATATATTATGAAGCTATTACATAACTATTTTTCATCTTTTTCTGTTGTTCAGCAGTCTATGTTATGTTTTCAGGGTCAGATAATGCACAGCGCTGAGGAAGAGACATACATTATGTTGTGTTTTCTGTTGCCAATTATATGGAGGATCTCCAGGCTGTTTCACTTGAGTGTGACATATGTTGGCATTACATTGCTTTTCCAACATATCGGTTGAGGCATTTCATTTTCACATACATATGAATTATGCTCCCTAAATAGACGTCCTGTGGAGCCTTCGGGCTAAAGAGGAGATGGGGCTGCACAGATTTCACACAGCTAAGGCTCATCAATCTCCCAGTTCATTCGGTTCACAAAGGGGGTCCCTCTTTCACTAGTGAGAGCAGTCGATAGACCACTGCTAACCATATGAGAGCAATTCCATTAAGAGGACCCTCCACCTTGGGTCTCAAGAAGAGGGCTTATCAGAGGCCAACAGCGAAGGGGAGTGTTGCAGTCATCCATCGTCAATGGTGAGAGGAGAGCATGAACACTGCTGATATTCTCTTCACCTTCTCTCCTGTCTTGTTCTCAACCAGAGAAATGTCAGCACCATCCTCCCAGCACCTCCTTCTAAAAGCTAACAGGCTGGTGCATGGTTGTTTTGTGTGTAGATTTGACATGTATCTATTACCTAAGATAATTGTTGCTTTATACTAGAATATTGATTTATACTAACCAAAGGCTGCATATAAGCAGAGATGGAAAGGTCAAAATAAGTCAGTGATTTAATATAAAGCAGTAGCTTGTTATTTTGGGAAATGCACTGATTCACTTTATTTCCAAAAGTTAGATGAGAAAATACCAAACTCATATCTCATGCTAAATATGAGGCTATAGTTAGCAGCTGTTAGCTTAGCTTTGTGTGGCCAGGCCACTAGAATCAAACTATCTGACAACACCACCTGGGGACTTCCACCCCAGGAAATGCTTTTTTTCCTGCTTTGACTAAACATTTATAAAAAGGCTACACAAGACAGACGTGGCTCCAAAATAATAAATTTATTTATTGATAATGAGTAACTGTAAGTGCCTGAAAAGGAAAATGGTGAATACTAAGCAAATAATCAAATTACAATGGAAGTTGAAACGAAAGTTTATTACCAATTTGGCAAACAAGTTTTTATTTTTAAACACACTCCCAGTTATTATTGGACCAAAAAAAAAAAAAAAAAGGCAGAATGGGCCAGGGCCAGCTGTGGGGAGGCAGTCTAACTGAGGGTGTGCTCCAGGGGTGCACCACTTACCCACCGCATACCGGTTCACTGCAAATCGTGTCAATACCAAATTGTGCTCCAGTGCTGTTAACACTACAATCCGTGAGGGAACCCACACTGGTGTGCCTAGCATCCATCAAAAGCCGACTACTAGCACCACTGAAAACAACAACAAGTTAAATAAAACACAATAGACCAGTTGGTTGGGTTTAAAATATACATTTAGTCAACTCGGGGAGTGCCGGTCGGGGGCACTAAAACCAGAGTGTACCAGCAGTAATGGTTAAATCCTAATTTTACAAAGGCAAAACAGCAGCCAACCACCTACAATTAAAAACATATATATTAACAGATTTATAAAAGTAAACAGTTACTTCAGGTATCATATTCTACTTGTTGTTCCTTAGGCTTCTCGTACCTTAACAGAGGGCGCTTTGTGAGGAACAATACATCACGCCACTCCAGACAGGGAACCGGGGATCAACCAAACTACCTAACAGGCAGGCAGTAGACTGCTGCAAAACATAAACCTCAGTCGCTGGGAAAAGACACACCACTGCATTTGCGTAAAGATTAGAAACAGCTACCATGACTTTGTGCAGATTAAAGACTTGTAATTAGTTAGCTTTAAAGGTGCTGGTGGTTAGCTTTTTCTACCTTCGACAGGGCTAAGCTAACCATCTCCTAGCTGTAGCTTTATATTTAGCAATAAAACATGAGTGTGGTATAAATATTTTCATTCTTTCTGTTTACAATCAACACTAGAATACATAATGACCCCAAATGTAGCCACACATTTCATTTTACATGGTAGCCTGTCCTCCACAGAAAAATGACCATGTATGTCGTTTTAGCCACACAGAATTAGGACTTATGTTTATGTTTATTGTGGCAGCGACTTTCAGTGGCCATAGAACACAAACACATGACAAAGAGTTAAGACAAAGGTTATGTATTATAAATAGGCATAATGTTGTACACCGGTGGTGGTGGATTCGGTGGTGATAGATAGATTTTTTTCTTAATGTGTTATTTTCACAACCTGATGTCTCTCACCCTGGCGTGCACGGCTGGCAGCCTTCAGCAGACCTTTAAAGAGCAGCAGAGCAGCAGAGCAGCAGTCATGCACATGATTTGGGCTTCCATCACATACTGGAATCAATTTTCAGGTCTCTGACATGACACTTTTTAAATCGCTGGGCTGCACCACTAACATAGCTCTCAAGCTATGACAGTGATGTCAAATGAAGGATTTTCCTCTATTATGGTGAGGAATGGTGCCAGTGTCCAACCTATAAATCTTTACAGAGTAATTCTAGTCCTGGCTCAAATATACCAAAAATATAATTTGTTAAGTTGCACCTTTGCCCCAGAGTCCACTTCTCTCTTTATTTCTGAATAAGGTCAAAGTAGCCTAAATGCCAGCAAGAAAACATAGGCGCAGATTTTTTTTTTTCTTTAGCTAATGTTGTAAAGAACACCTGCAGTTTTTTTGTGGTTATGGGAATCATGGGGAAATTGTGTTGTTTTGCAACTGCCATCCAAAGTTATGAAAAATGTTGTGATACAATAGTAGTGGTATCTCCAGCTGTTTAAATATCACTTGGCACTGCAGGTGGTGCCCTTAAGAAAGTTTCATGCATCATAATAATAACGCCTCAGCACAATTTTTGGTGTATATTGCATTCCTTAATTTGCAGTGTCATCCAAACTTGAGCCAAGCTGCATTAGCTATTTGTAATTTCTTATCAATATGTCTTATGATAAATGTCTAGAAAAAATTAACATCATATGTTGGCAGTAACAAGTAGCAACACCAGGTTTTAGAGTATTATCATCCTTAACAAGCCAGAGTTTTCATAACAACTGAAGTCATTATGCTAGTGAGAAGCTTTTGACAGCAGGAATCAGCAGATTGAAAAGGTTATGAGGGAAACAGTTGCATACGTATTTAAAAATTGTTATCATGCTGCCAACATTAATTACACAATAGGAAATGGTATCAGTCTACACGACAACTCTGGGACTCAGTCAATCTCATATCCCTCCCAAGTCAACCCTTCCACCTGCATCACATAAAAATAGCATAGTCCTGCATGCGCTCTGCTCTGATTGATGTGCAAAAGGATCCATCGTACCAAAGGGAGTAAAGACAGGATGTTTGATGGATGGTGTCTAAATTAAAAAATGTTTAATATATCCTGTAGGTAATGACCTGTTCCCAGAGATTTGTATAATTAGGTAAGTGCTGGCAGGGATCTAGAAGGGATAAGCACTGCATCTGTCAGGTTAAGATTTTGTAATTTGTAGATCCACATGTGGTCAAAGTCCCAGCTACAGGAGCTCATGGATGGACATGAAACTGTCACAGTTACCATTTAATCAGTTCAGTTCAATTCAAATCATTATTCATCATTATTGGCATGAATGTATAACAACAATATTGCCAAAGCTGTAAATAAATTACATAAGAACAATGAATCACTCTACCATAACGTTTTAACATGCAGGTTTAGGATCAGTGCAAATATTTGGCCTAAAATCAAACCAGACGGGACACTGGGCTCACCACATGGGCTTCTGAGCCTGGCCAGAGGGCCACTGGCTTAAATGTTCCTTGAGTTAAGGTAAATAAAGAAAAACTTGTGTCCACCTAAAAGACAATGGCAGCTCCTTCAAGGCAAGTTGCTTGAGCCTGGGGGGAAAATTACAGTCCTTTGGATGTATTAGGGAGGATGACTCTCAACACATCTATTTTCTACAAAAGGAATTCAGTACACAGCTTTTCATCATGTCGTCTGCTGAAACCACTAGAGAACTATCAGAATCACCTAATAGAAAGCTAAGATCCATTAAGTGGTAAACATGTACCTAAGAAACCATTAAAACGTTCTGTAAGCTATTTTTTAAAGACGGATTAATGTAATGTGCAGGTCTGCAGTCTTTCAGGGGCTTCCCACTTTGTAAAGAGTTTGCTAACTGTTTGATAAACCAAAGTCCTGTGAGAGCTATGTCCTCCTTCTGTCACCATGGCCTCTCTATTAGTCACAAAAATGGAAGAAAAGAAGGAGGGCCACTCTAATTATCCACCACTCCTTGCAAGTTATGTTAATGGTCGCTTCCGGCTTAAGTAGGCTATCTATATGCAAAGTCTCTTCTGATGAATTTCGTCATTATTTATTGTTAATATATTACTGTATCGCCATGATGAAGAGAGAAGGCTGTTGGTTCTACACCATACAGCCTTGTGAGAGTGTGAGACACTGAGACATGGCTTGACAGTTTGAATAGAAGAGTGAACTACAAGGCAGAGTTTTAGACTGAGATGTGAGGAATAATTATGATAGGTAATTATGCCTAACAGGGTTTACAGAAAGTTACCACATTATTATGTTTTTTCTGAAGGTATGATACCCTATTATGTATTTGTTTATTTTGGCATCTGATGTGAAAGTGGGACAATGGACATTGCTGTGCAATTGTATTTTATCAGGATAATTGAACTCCTCATGGCTAACTATGTTCTGCAGATTGATTTTGACCCATTTGCCTGTTTGATCCAAGTGGAAGGATTAACCCTTGGCTGAAAAAAAGAAGTGATGACAGAGTATCTTGACCTAAAAGTTTCAAGAAGACTCCTGACCACAAGAAAGAGAAGAGAGATCAAAAGAAGAATTGGCAACGGCTATTTCGTACTAATCAGTTAAAAAGACTTGTTAAGGAATTTCTTTTGGTGAAAACATAATCAGATTTGCACAGAATCCTCAATCATTGGGGGTTTATTCCCTCTTTCGTGAAACCAGTAGCACGTCACATTTAGAAAACACCTCTAAGGTACAAACCCTCTAAACTACTTTAATACAAAGTACTTATACTTTTAGTCACTTTGATTTAAAAGTCTGTCAGCATCTCAGAAAGCTCAGTCGCCTGACTCAACTGAAACAATCCACATCTTTAATGTGGGCACAGCATCAGTCTTCCACTACTCCCAAACACTTATCATGTCTTTCACCTTGAGGTTGCCCTCTGAAGTCTACACATTTTCCCTGAAACAAGAGCTGGATTGTGGTGAGCTGAGCACCACTAAAGCCTCTGCTCTCAGGAACACTGACCTCAATCAAAGGGAGAACTTGATCCACTGGCCATGCACTCTGTAGCCCACCAGGAGCTGTTTAGGCCATCAGTGGATTGATGTGTGGCTCAATGTGTTTCTGACTTAATGTGTCAGCAACACAAACACACACAAATCCAAGGATAGAAAGCCTGTATTAGGCAATAACTGTTTCTTCACACTATCTTTATATCCACACCATTAGCTACTGGAGTATTACAGTAAAACCTTGTATTTTTCAAAGATGATATTTCTGAATTTTAGGAATTCCTGTTGTGCATTGGTGAAATTCTATTATGGGTTTCATGTGCCTGAAGGTCGTTGAATATATTCAGAATCATAAACCTCCATGTCATCCTATCATTGAAGTGAAATCATGAAGACCGCTGACACTGGAGTTACAGTAAAAGGTTTTTCCACTACAGCAACGATATGCAGGAGGGTGGTGATTGGTGACACTTATCTCGTTCCAGGTTCGATTACAGTCGTAATGTTTCCTCTCTCCATTAAGTGTATTTGATTTCCCGCTGAGGGGGTAGCTGGCAGGGCAGAGATATGACAGCAGCACCAAGGCCAAGAGGGCAGCTCTTGCAAGCACTTCCACTGATGTGCCTGGAAGCGGACGAAAAGTGGCAATGCTTATACAATTAGAGCGGAGACTTTGTCAGACCTCATTTTTGAGAGAGGTTTGAGCTGCAGCCCTCAGAGAGTATTATTAATTCACTGTCCTGGCCCACTCTGTGGAGATAGAAGGATTATACAGCGGTGGATGAGAAAATGACATGCTAAGAGGAGCTTGGACGTGCCTTTGCTCCAATTGCAAGAATGAAATTCCCTATCAATCACAAGAGAATTATCTTAAAAGTTGAGGTCAAGAGGGTAAACATTTATATGGTAAAGGGATAGTTCCGTATTATGGAGCCCCCATAGACCCACTTAGTCAAAAAAATAAATTCTAATTACCTCGTGGCCTCAAGGTACAATCTTGTTGCCCAGTGTGTGAACTTTACCATATCTTTTTTATCTGGAGTGAAGGAGGGCGGTATGGGTGGCACAGACTTGATTTGATTTGAGATCTTTATTTTGAACATCTAAATAAAATAAAAATAAAATAATCAATGAAACAAAGAATAGTGATAAAAACAAACGGACAACAAAGTAAAACTCCATACTTTCCAGTACTTAAAAACCTCTATTTACATGTGCAAAAAGGAGTAGGAAGAAGTAAAACTTATGTACTCCTACCCCTTTATACCAGACTGTGATTCTTACTGCTAAATTAATAGCTGCAAGAATGTAGGCCTGGGGTGACTGTGAAAGTATAAGGCATGTTATGCCTATGTCTTTATTATTATTATTGTTATTTTATTATTATTATTATTATTATTATTATTATTATTATTATTATTATTATTATTATTATTATTATTATTATTATATGTAGCCATTTTGCTACAATTGCACTTCACACAACAGCTGCGGCTATGTGAGAGCTGATGTCTTATTAAGGGGAGCTAAGCTCCCCCTGGCTCCCCGTGGTTCACACCCTGCCGTGGCCTCAAGATAGTAAATCGTGGCCTCAAGATAATATCATTAGGCCTCAAGATAAGTGTATATAAAAGGAGCCAGCACAATGGAGCAGCTTTTCTCCCCAAAGCAAAGAGTGCACAGTGCCTGCTCCAGCTACCGCCTATTTACAGCACTCCTTGGGTGATAACTATGGATATAGACTATTTGATTAAATAAATAAATAAATTTTGGTTCATTTTATTTTTAAATGTTACTATATTTGATTTGTTTTGAATATCTGTTAAGTTCTTTGTGTGACATGAAGCAAGGTGCAAACTATGGGGGAGCTTGGCTGGTCTTAATAAGACTCCCCTAAACATGATTTGTGACATTTTGGGGGGGGGGTCTCTAAAATTTTGACGTTATGCTATTTTTCTATTTTTCGGTATCATAAATCATGCTTAAAATCAGGAGTTTCTGGCGTTATCCAGCTAAAGAGAGTGATCACCGACAGTCTACAGTGCACCGGATACTCCTGTCCCTCGCACTGTCCACTCCACCACCCTGCTCCCTCTCTGGTAGACCTACTATAGGTTGTGTATAGGTTAGTCCGATGTGCTGCGACGGTCAATGATCAATTCCTCTGGCTGGATGAAGCCAGACCACCTGATGTTAGGCATGATCAGATACAGATACAGAAAACCAGAAGTGAACGGCTGCAGTGCTACTGCATTGTTTCATGTGTCATTGTTGTGATCATATGACAGATTAGTTAGTATTTAACACATCCTGAAGTTTGTCATGTCAATGTTTTTCAGATCAGAAGAATATACAGTTTAACAATCAGGAGTCACTGTCGGGATGATTGAAACAGTTGTTTCTTTCCTCCCACGAATGCGGTCACAAGGTTGGTGGACCTGTCTTTTACAATAAATGATATAAAGTCGTGACAAGTCACATACACAACTTTAAATGCAATTTGTTGGGTTTCTTGTATTGTCTTCCCAAATTTAGGGCTGGTAATTTTATGGAAATAGCCTAAAGTAAAATACAGTTACTGTTCCACTGAAGAAACTGGTGTCAAATGTACAAACAAAATAAAGATAAACTGGTCTTTGAGTGAAAAAACAGAAACTCTGTCACGATCCTGTCCTGAGTTTGTCTGTGTTTAGTTATTTTGGCCATGTTTTCTGTATTTTGATATTGCTTTCTCTGTGTCATGCTTTTGGGTTTCAGTCCTGTCTATATGTGGTCTTGTATCCAGTCTCTCTGTTTTCCCCTTCTGTCTCTCTGTCTCGTTAATCCTTATTCCAGTCACCTGTGTTGCTCCCGGCCTGCTCGTTAGTCCCTGGTGTTAAATGTTTGGTGTTTCCCTCAGTCTTTGTCCGGTCATTGTCGTATGTTGCAAGTCTGTCCTGTCCTGCCGTGTCACTGCCTGATACCTGAGTTTTTGGATTTACCACTTCCCGTAAGTTTTTGTGTTTGCCTGCTTGTTTTTTGGTTAAATAAATCACTGAACTGTACCAGCTCCTCTACGTGTCTTGCGTTTGGACTCACTCCTGCTGCACCCCGCACCCATTCGTGACAAACTCAGCATGTACTACTCCTATATGTGCCAATGATGCAGCTGTTAGTACAAATACAACACAAATGCAGCCCAAATATAACACAAAGGCGGCATAAACATTCTACAAAAAAATATGGCAGTGACAACTCTATTAAGAGATGACAAAAAAACATTCACAACACTGCCCAGAAAAATCACTATACATTACTTGTACCAACTTGTCAAATGTTTCATTTCATACCCAACTTAAGGATAACAAGCTCTAATAGCCCACATGTAAGGTTTCACTCCATAATCAATCCTAAACACAACAGTTACAAACAATGTGGAGTTTCATACATAGGCCTACATTGTACACCACTAAACCAACGCATTGATATATTGTGTATAATAATTTACAAGAACATAACAGACTATTCATTATGTTCTCACCAATGACAGCAGCAGGTGTTCCAGGCAAAATAGCGTTATTTACTTCCTGTATTTTCCCAGCGTCCATTGACCTCTCTACAAGCACGTTTCCCACATTTTGTTATCTTACGGCCATATTCCAAAATTGATTAAATTCATTATTTTCCTCAAAATTCTACAAACAATACCCCATAAAGACTATGTGAAAGAAGTTTGTTTTAAATCTTTGCAAATTTACTAAAAATGAAAATAACTGACAAGCATTTTTCATTAACTCTTATTTAAACTTACAGTGAGTTAGGCTATGGCAATGGCAGAGCCACAGAGGGTGCTGCCCTGTTGATGCAGAAGTTAAAATAAAAGTTAATCAAATAGTCTCTATCCATAGTTCACCCAGGGAGTACTTTAAGTAGGTGGTAGCTGGAACAGGCACTGTGCACTGTGAAAAGCTGCTCCATTCTGCAGGCTCCTTTTATATACACTTATCTTGAGGCCACAAATTACTCTCTTGAGGGCTCAAGTGTATCAGTTCCTTAGACTTTGAAATTTTCCAATGTGGACACCCCGCCTTGTGAAAAATCTGACTTACTTTTGAATGGAGCTATGAGTGTTCCCAATTGGACAGCCCTACATAATTTGTCAAAAATTTGGTCAGCGATACATTGGCTAACCCTGAACAGCCCATTCAAAGTTATGCTAAATGTCAAAATACCTGGAATGAATAATGCCTGACATTTGGCACAATTTTGTATGGGTATTTGTATTGTATTGTATTTTTTTGACACAGGGTATGACAAAATTTTTATGTTTCGGATGCACTGTGGGGGGCACAAAGGTTTACATTTATCCTGTGAAACCTGTCTGTCAAAAATGTTACGAGGTGTTATGAGGAATGGTAACCCAGACCATTCTTCAACCATAAGTTTGGCTTTTTTTACATCATGTCCAGGCCAGAATGCTGATTGCGATGGTTTGGGATTTTATAGGGCCCCATTTGGGCGAGTAGGGATCAATTTGGATAACTTGCCATGTAACGCATAAGCAGTCGGGGTTGCCACGTGTCAGAGCAACACATTCTCACGTCAGGTTTCTGGCCCACTCTCCACCAAACCACCTCCTGACACAGACCTTTCTGTTAAATATCCTACACCTACCTTTAGCTTTGAAAACTGACGCTACAAGTCTTTCCCTAGTGCGTTGAAATATGACACTAAATTGAGGTGTTTCTAGCTCTGGAGCTGTGGAGTCTGGATCTGTGGTTGCGAGTCACCTGCTGCCCCTGTTTTCCTGCTCGACACCCTCTGCTACAATTATTGTTACTAGTCCTATTGTTATTATTGTTATTATAATCATTAACATTACGATTATTATCATTAACACTACTGTAAATATCTGTACCATTTTTCATTTAGTCTACAGCAACATCACCTTTACTGTCTGTACCTCTGTGTATTGCGTAGGCTGCCTCCCTCCCCTCTCTCTCTTATTCCATCCCTCTCTCTCTTTCTCTCTGTTCTTCTCTTGCCCTCTCTCTCTCTCTCCTTTACCCCCAGCCAGTCGAGGCAGATGGTCACCCACCCTGAACCATGGTTCTGCTCAAGGTTTTTGCCTTTTACTGGAAGTTTTTCCTTGCCTCTGTCGCCTAGTGTTTGCTCTTGGTGGGAATTGTTGCTTCTGTAAATAACATCACAGAGTATAGTCCAGACCTGCTCTTTCATGAAAAGCACTGCGAGATAACTGTTGTTGTGATTTGCGGCTATATAAATAAAATTGAATTGAATTGTCAGGTGGTCCACTGAGAGAGGACATTGGGGTGGATGGATTCATCAGCTTTAACACAGGAGCTAACCAACAGTCAGTGTTGGTTGGAAACAGGAAAGTCTGCTTTGCTAATTGTATTCTGAGGAAGGAAATGCATTTGACACATTGATTACACATCAAGGATACACAAAATGTGTTTTAGTAACACAAAATGTAAACGTAAATGTTAACATCAAATTTATTTGTTTATAAGAAAGCGCTGCAGGACACCTTTATGTTTGCTGCTCTCTCCTTGCCTGAAGAGAATTTAGAGTGTTCTCTCAAATTTGAAGAGTCTGTTGAGTTTACAACACAACAAAGTGGCATCAGTAAAATACTACTCTTGGCCATCAGTCACACATGTCAAGACCAATGTGGTCTGAGTAGCAATATATGGTATTCCCTTTTGAAATAGAAAGCTCATGACTCATTTATGATTGAGCCATACATACCTCGAGCAACAAGTAGTGGATGAATGTTGCATAGCAAGGGGGAAGGGGGAAATGGATTTTTTGTCAGATGGGATTAAGTAGCACCAGACCCTCCAATTAGCTATATTTCACATGTCACTTTACATCAGTGAGGCCGAAGGACTGTGTGATAACACTGATGGAGGGGAAAAGCAAAAGGGAGATGATAAATGTGGAGAAAGAGGAAGGTAGAGAGACAGAGGAGTGAGTTGAAAAAGACAAGAGATACATATATAGTGGGGAAGGCAGGAAGAGAAAGGCCAATTGATAGATACGATATTGACAGACTAAAGATTAAAATAGGAACACAGCATGAAAGAGAAAAGAGAGTGAGAAATTTATAGGTAATGTTGCCACATTGATGGGTTATTGATGAAGCATTACCAAGTCACTAAGATGCACCACTTTACTTGGGGACGCAACAGTAGGAACTATTAACTGTGTACAAAGGCATTAGTTATGTGGTCACTCAGCTGCTGATTCAGAATTATTTAGGTAGTTAACATAGCATGTCACAGTTCTCAAGTAACATATTGTCTTTTATATAGTCCTTGATTCAAAGTTCAGAAACTACTTATTCATTAAATCACAGGTTTGAACTTTGCTGTTTGTTTTAATACAACATTCAAGAGTTCTCCATTTTGGCTATGAGATTCCTTCTTAATGTGACATGCAAAGTACATTGTAAAGTTCAGATGCAGTCTGAAGCTCTGTTTCAACAGAAGAAGGCATAATGTTGCCATAGTGTGTGATTTTAAAGAGCATGCCAACGTTCCAGAAGCAAAACAGGCATGACATGTACCACATTAGCATCGGCCTTGTCTGATGTATAACATACACGTCGGCCAGTGGAATAGCTTTCTAAGAAATAATAATGGCAGGTGAGCAGAGTGTTGTGCTTTTGTGAGCTGCATACATTATGCCACAATTTGATGCTAATTGCTGCTAGTTTTTTTAAAAGTCCTCGTCGAGAAAATGTCACAGCCCTGTCCAGTCCTGTTGGCTTCCCTATTTTAAACACTGCAGGCTTAACAACGGCCTAACAACAATGCACAGCATTCTTGTCTTGAACTCTTTCAATGTGTATGACATGATGTGTAAGTATTGTATTATAATGTCCTTGAAAGAATATGCACAAACCCTTTGATTATCATTTAGGTCCTGATTGCTTTTTTGTATGACCTTTAGCAAGATGATGATGTGTGTATTTTAAAGTGTCACTCAAAATTTGAAATAAAGTAGGTAGCTGGGAAGAAACAATATGCTGGAGAGAGACAGACAGGCATAAATATGGTTAAATATGAGTGATGGACACTCTGTGCCAGAGCAGCCAATACATGCTTTGGTTTTCTGTGACAACTTGGTTCAAAGGAGGCATGAGACTGTGTGGATCTGCATGTTTTGACGTAGGATAATGACAGAACACTGTTCCATCAGGACTAATGAAACAGAAGGTATGAAAGATCACTGAAGTGCTTCATTATTGACTGTGTATAGAGCAACGGACAGTCGAAATCTCTCTCAGTATGTTGCATACACACACACACACACACACACACACACACACACACACACACACACACACACACACACACACACACACACATACTTATAGCTGTCACCATTTCCAAGTTGTGGAACACATCCAGATAATATTCAGAATCAAACAGCAAGCCAACAGTTTGTACATTAGCGGTGCGTCCATTTGGGATATGAATCACAAATTAGATAACAGGAAGAGGATACCAGTACTTTGAACAGGTGTGCGTGGGCCTGAGCGGTGCACTGTGTGTGGAGGCTGCTGAATGAAAGAAAAGTCAGACCTTTTCTCTGGGTGCTTAGAAGAGGCGGATTTTGGCCAGACCGGCAGATTTCGACAAGTGTGCTTTGGTTTACTGGCATGCATTTTCATGGTTTAAAAGCTCTGAAAAGGCTGCACATCAGTGGTCCAGGAACTGAGAGACAGGCTGCTGCTTTAATGGCACATTAACACCGGGTGAAAAAAAAATGTAGCAATACCTCAACAAAAGCAGAGGAAGAAGACAGCAAGCAAACATGAATGTAAACAATTCATACTGACATTTTTTGAGGAAGGAAATGTACCCAATACATTTGTTTAACATGAATGATACACTCATACTTTGCATTTTGCACACTGAATATAATCTTCTGTTCCTCAGGGAATCTTAAAGTTTGTCAGGTACATTTAATAGAAGAATCATGTCCATGTACTGCACAGCACACGGGTCACTGATGGGTTGGCATTTGGGTCCTATTTGGTCACTTTAATAATCAAAATTGGCTGATAAACATGGAGCCACTAGACCAACGGGCTGATGGACAGGTTTTTGGACCCGATTTGGTTTCCTAATTGGGACTCATCTCCTACCCCATGTGCGGCCCACAGCAGGTTTTGAAAGGTCCTCAAAACCTGTGACACCTCTACTACAATGAAATAATCAATACAGACCATCTAAAAATAACTATTGTAAGTCACAAGATCTTAGTGAGACAAAGATTTCACCCAACAAAGGCCATATTTGTCCTCATCTCCATGGATGAGATATAGCTCACCAATGATTCCCAGAAGACTGTGTCCTCATTAATCTATATAAAACATGAAAGAACTAATTACACAGTTCTTAAATGGGGAAAGGCGACAATGTCCTCCACAGTTCCTTATCGTGCCAACTGATTCATGGATTTTAATGGGCTTTTAAGCCAGATTAAAAACCTGATGCCCCCACTCCCTACAATTTCAGAGAATCACATTTATGAGATTGCCAATAAAACCAGAGGACCTCAAAGAAATACAAATGACTTTGATGAATATCCATCAAATTGGTATATCCTATTAAAGTCCTTAACTTTATTGGAAAGGATGGATATTGCTCTGAAATGCAACACTCTATGGGCAACAAATAATCTTTTCTTGTTTATTTTCTTTAGCACTTATCTTTCCTGGTTTGTCATTTCTCAAAATCTTCTTAGTGACTTTATCTGTCAGCCTCATCTCTAAAACAATATGAATAATTTGCATGTCCCTGTACATTCTCATCCGTTCTCGGGAAAGGCAAAAAAGCTGTTATTCTTTATTTATTCCACTTTCAAATAACTCATTATGACAAGATAATACATTTAAAGGAATCTTTTGAGTCAACTGAGGCATGAGGTTTTTAGGTGATAGCTTAAATTAGTGCTATTTATATTCCATATCTCCAATGAATATTTATTTTCTCAACAGGAGAGCATTATAATGGAATAAATGCAATCATGGACTATCATGTTATTTGGCTATTTAACAATGTGTCTTCATTTAAGGCATGAAAACGGTGGGATGTCAAAATGGAAATGCAAATAGAACAACTCGTACTCCTCTGCGAGGGTACTTGAGGAAACTGTCACCTTCTGCCTGAGCTCTGGCTCAGCTCGTACCTTTCACAACACCCAGCTCTCCAGTGGTCAGACTGGTGGAATTGATTGCCCTGCTTGCATTATATGAGCAACCGTCACTTTGGGATTTACTTTGCAGTAAGGAGCATCAACCCACTCCACCCCCAAGTACAAATTGATTATAAAACTGCATTCTGCTGACACTGACACATTGGTGAGTTTGAATGTGTGTGTGTGTGTGTGTGTGTGTGTGTGTGTGTGTGTGTGTGTGTGTGTGTGTTCGTGCATGCGTGCTTGCGTGCATGCATGTGTGTGTGTGTGTGTGTGTGTGTGTGTGTGTGTGCACGTTTGTGTGTAAGAGAAAAAGCTGGAAGCTAGTGGAAGCTTTAACTGAAATTGCATTAACACTAGAATAACATCAAGCCATTCTTTACTGAAATTGAGTTGTATTGTCTTTATGTTAATGCTTTCAGGTGTCCAAGTATATAGTCAGAAGTATTAATAATGTTTAATAATCAACCTGAATTATGATGACACCTATGGTTACCGGTGGTAACAGTAAGTGCAGCAGCCAATATTTGCAACTATGATCTGATCCTGAGGTTTAAACCCTGCACCGGAATTGCAGACTCTAAAAAACTGAATCTTAAGGATTATAACTTTAAAGGGATGAGTTGGGTTTATAGAAGGATTTAGCTACCTTGCCACATTTAGTTATGTTGCTGAATATAGGTTGAAGCAACAATAGTGATTTGTTTGTTCAGCTGTAGACATCTAGAATTTGTAATTAAATAGAAGTTCCTCTTACAATTAAAGTTCAACAAATAGCATGTCCCAAGCAACTTTTATTTTGAAATCATAATGATTATATATTTTAGTGTGGATTATTCCCCGGGCTTTACACATTTAAATTAATCTGTCTTTGCACTGAGCTTTGATAAGATGATGTACTTGATCTAATTCTTCTTCTTATTAGTTAATTTACATACTTATGGATATGCATAATCTTATCCATAGCTTTGTTTATCTCCCTAATACTGAGACAAACCACTTACATCCTCCATATAATGCAGATATATGTTGAGACCTGCATTTTGACTACTGCTAAGAATTCAGCTTCTAGTTTTTGATCATTTGAGCTACAACCACAACTTACCGTTTGACTACTGTGGTTGAGTAAACCAGGTTTTGCTGTATATTGAGCTCCATTTGCCAATAATCAGAAGGTCAATATTACCAACAAAATTCATATTCATATTTTATATCATATGCACATTACAGAAGAAAATGATGAAATGGAGAGGACTGTGAGCTGCAGAGCTCCAGTTAAACCAGCCAAATGACAGCAAATATAGAAAATATCCATCCATCCATCCATCCATCCATCCATCCATCCATCCATACATCCATCCATCCATACATCCATACATCCATTATCAACCGTTTAACCTAAGTACAGGGTTGCAGGGGGGCTGGAGCCAATCCCAGCTGACATCGGGCAAAAGACGGGGTACACTCTGGACAGGTCAGCAGTTTATTGCAGTGGCACACTTTTTTTATTAAAAGAGAATTAACTGATACAAAGTTATATTTTTACTCATGGTAAAATTACTCAAAACAACACGCTATTGAAAAGGAGAGAAGCACAACAAGCACCTAAAGGAAAAACAGTGCTTTTTTGTCAACTCACATGAATATCCTATTTTCTTCTCCAAACATGTATAGTGTTGGTATGACCTTTGCAAAAATGACATCGTCTCAACGACATGCACCACTGATTCTTTCCTCGGTTTGAGTTTGAGGTTTGGCTTTGCTAATTTCAGCAGTCACTGTCACTTCCTTTCAGTTGTATACCTCTCTCCCAGTCATCCATTCTTGGATAGTACCACAAATGTGAAAATATCACTGCTGATTGTAGGGGTTTAAATATAAGTTAATTTAACAAAGAAATGTGATTAGATAGTCTTTGGTGAGCACAGTATTTTAAGTTGGAGGAGTTAAATTACAAAAAGTGACTGGAGGTGTGTTTGTGTGTGTGTGTGTGTGTGTGTGTGTGTGTGTGTGTGTGTGTGTGTTTGTGTGTTTGTGTGTTCAACACCCTTGTTACTGTGAGAAGCTTATTTGATAAAGGACCTTATTGCAACATCAATATGTGGGTTTTCTTCTTGTAGACATCAAATATGTATAAACATTGTAACAGCAAGTGAATACAACAAAAGAAGAGCACTGCTCCATTTAGGTCATTTAGAGTGCCAGCTGTCCACATCTGACGAACGTATTTTCCTTTGCTTATATCCCTAGTGTTTACATGTGAGACAGAGACAACAAGGAAAAGAAGGAAAGGGTTGTGTGGGTGTGAAATCGATTGAAAGGTTGCCCATATGCAAAATACTTACTCCTGCACAAAAGTTACACACCGACAGTACAGTACACAATCATCAACAGGCCAGAACAACAGTAACATAACAAGAAGAAATATCCTGTCCTAGCCTCATGTACATTTAACAGACTCACTTACAGACATAACAGGTAAGTACTTTTAGTGTTCAAGTGGCTATTTGTAATCTGAGTAATCTGAGTAATCTGAGTATTGTATCGCAACAGCTCTTTCCCCAGAGCACATTTTAGAGTAAATTATTCTGTTTCCTATTTTACCAGCCATCCCTTTATCCACCACCTGCCAGCTCCATCACCTTGCCCAAGGGTGAATCTTGGTCTGTGACTCTCCTGATAATGATTTTGTTTGACTTTATTCTGGCTTCCACTGTTCCATTATTACATATTCAAATGACAAAAAAGAAATTGCATCCATGGTTGGTACTCACAAAAGATAGATATAGGAGAGAAAAGAAAGTAAGAAAAAGTATTTGTTGTTTTCTTTCTCTCTACTTTAAATAGTGTTTAAAAATGTGTATTTTCTTCAATGACATCCATTATCTGTTATACGTTTCTGTGGACACTTTTCTGTACTTTTCGTTGGTGAAAGCAGGGGGACTCAAATGGCTCTTGTACTAACAAAACCACCCATCAAGCCAAGTGGGGAAATGTTACAAACAAGGACAGAGTGAAAATGCATGAGGGAAAAAAGCAGGAGGAGGAGAGAGCAGGGGTGTCTGCTGAGAAGGTCACGCAATAAAAGATGTCTCTCTGCATTTAGACCTCGTTCCGCACAAATGCCACAGACCCGAATGTTATAGGCTTAACAATTTAACAAGTTGACAGAGAGACATCCAATCACACAGCCCTGGGACAAAGAGAGAAAGCGTCTTCACCTCTCAGTGATGATGTCTCAAGCAAGAAGAAAAATCACATGTATGGAAAAAGGCCAGAGCATCCTGGTGTGTTAAAAGGAGCAATTCATCTTTTTCTTAACGCTCTGAGTTTAATAGGCGTTGCGTCGGTAAGTTGATTTTCAGCAACTCACATCAGTCTCATCCACGCTTGTCACACTTTCATGTGGTTATTTTTCTGTTGTTATGATACTGACATATAGAGTGTTTAGTTTAAAGCACTTAAATGAAGAATTAATACTAAAAAGTATTCACTTTCCATCTTTGGCTTATGTCAGCAACTTAAAACATTCAGTAAGAATGGATGTCAAATAACAACATAGGCCATGTGTAAATGTAAACTTTCAGTACAGTGATAATTGCATCATCTTGAGATACACAATATGATATACCATGGTAAATGATATGGACTGACATATTACGTTGTCCACAAAAAGGGCCTTTGTAACAATAATGTTTGATAAATTAATTAAAATTTTTATTTACGATTGTGTATAAGCTAACAGCGATGCGAGTGGCCATGATAACTGATATCTACAGTGCATGACAACAATCTATGTTCATATTTACAGGTATGTACAATGCTGTTTAATTAAGAACACAGGCACTGAATACTTTTGTACTGCCATAATTTGCCGTTTTTCACCACACAGCATGTATGAGAAATTGTTCCAGTAGATGGTCAGCCTTACTACAACTTTTACTCTTCATTTAATCTGTTTCAATGCACTGCGCGAGAGCATTGCAGCCTCGACAAACAACAGATCGCTCCATGGAGCAGTCAGTTTTTCCCGTGGCTTGACATTTGGGGCATGAGTTCTTCACCCTGAAAGAACTTCTACAATCCAGAGACAAGCTTTTAGTACAAGAGAGTCTTTTTAAAGAGCTGTCCCTCTGCCTATCCAACTGCTGCTTTCCAGGAAAAAAACTGTGTGTCATGGATGTTGCCTTAATTCATACCGTATCACAGTGGCCAGTGAAGAGAAAGAAAGCCAATGGTGCTTTATTTTCTTTTCCAGGACAAGTGATTTTGTTTGTCCTGTACCTTATGAAGATTTGATGGTTTGATGCAGGGAATAGGAAGCTGGCACAACCAAACAGCTACTGGATCTACAGTGTATAGAATACACACTGTAGATCCAGGGGTGGGGTTCCTGGGCCAGGTGTGCCCTTAACAGTAGAACTGCTACAGTGAAAAGCTCAGCAGCCAGATTTGGAAGTGGGTGGGAGGACTGGGTAGTTTTCAATCGCTGCACCATCTTGGCCACCTGTCACCAAGACAAAATTTGTACTATAGGATCACAGATGTAGTGCCCAAAAACAGAATCAGGAGGCAGTATATGTGTGGTAAAAACAGTCTTTACTGGTCCAGAAAACAGATTTACAGTTATAAAGCAGTAAACTCTGATAAAGGCAAAAACTAAAAATATTACCAAACAAGTGATTTTTGGAGGTTTTCCAAAGGCCTACCTGTTATTTTTTTATATTTACTGCCACTATACCCACACAGTAAGTACTTTACATGTTTTAAAGGACATACTGTACCTTTTATGGCTGTAAATGTTGTCCTCCTAGTATTGTACAGAGGAGGAGGGAGGATGCTGTGTCTTAGAAAAGGAGACTCAAGGGGGCTCTGTCTAGTCCACTTACTTCTCATTTTCTGTCTGGGTAATTACACCTGAAATTGGGGGAGCCAAGAACACCTCCAGTCACACACTCTCCAATTTCTCTACAGGCCCTTCACGTGGACACAAACATGCACACGCATTGATACGCTCTGTCGGGCACATGAGCACGCACGCACAAACACACACTCACACCATAGAGACTCACACACATAAACTTACATAGACCTCTTTTCTTTGCATTTTCGTCTCCTCTCCACTTTGCTGTCCCTTCCTCCTCCTGCTCTCCTTTCCCATTTCCTCTGACCGACTCTATATCTATTAGGTGTGACATTTCATTCTGCTTTTTAATCACCTCTTTCTGCTTTGTCCTTCTGGAGCCAAATAACTTCATAGGTGATGGTCATAAAACCCATACATTCCCTGTCAAGAACCGCATGGAGGCACAAATACAAATTCACGATCTTGGGGTTCACGTTTCACTTGCTGCATTTTTCTCCCTTTAAAGTTGTCTTTTTTCTCTCACACAAAATGCATTATCAGATGATTGATTAATGAAGGTAGATGAATATCGAAAAGTTGTATATTTGAATTGTTTTGGCAGGCAAGCATAAAATACTAATATGAATAACATAAAGATGTTATACATTAGGTGATTAGGTTACACATTAGGTGATCAATCATGTGAAAGACTAAACACGGATGTGTTATGGGGTGAAATAACTAAAAAGAAAAGACACATAGCATGCATCATATGGAATCTTTGCAGACAATTGAGAATTCATTCATCATTCATGCTGTAGGCCATGGCTTCCTAACCTAGGTCACATATAGCATATCTGAAACATGACAAGCACCTCATGCTTTCAAAAACTGTGTTCCTTTACCCCTGTCACAGATGAAGAAAGACACATGCGAATGGTTTTCCAGTGAGACACAGCTATGGCGGTGCCACAGGAAGTGACACATATGCATTCAAAGTCTCAGTGTGGCTCCAACAGAAACACCTGCGGGCAGGCGCCACAAACAGCCGTGTGAGCGCTGCCGAGTTGTGTCTGCTGAAATCACTCTCTTCTCAGTCAGGAGAACGTCTTTGGCTGTCCTTGGAGGAGAGCATTCAGGGATGGAGGCAGGCAGACAGAGGGTGAGATGTGGGAGAAGGGAAAGGGAGGGAGGGGGGCGTCAGGGACTGCAGGCATTTGTATTCTTCTCTCATCTGTGACGGGGCGGGAAAGGTGGGGAGACACAGGAGCAAAGCACAGCAGGGGCTTTGGCAGGACTGTGGCAAAGGTTCAGGAATCAAAGATGAAATGTTATAAGATCTTACCATCACTCCTCACTGTTTGGCCTCTGCGGGCAGACATAGAGATACTGAAATAAACAAAGGGATGTCAGATTCAAACAGAGTGACTATTGAAATGGAAGGAGCAGAAAACACACAACGGAGAACTCGATCCCTTTCATATTGCTTTGCAAAACAGATATTTGTAGATTGCTGGTGAACCAAACATCTACCAAACACTCGATATCTTGTATCTCTGTCAGCAAAATGTTAATCACATCTTTCTGCTTTCTGCTATATCAGATAATCACTTTTCTATGTATAGAGGTTTTCTCTCTGTCACTAAATTCTGGTGTCTGGTATCCAAGAATGTTTGTGTGTGTGTGTGTGTGTGTCCTTTGGTTTCTTTTAAGGAAATGTGATCCGTGTAAATAATCCATATTGACCTCAGCTAGATCTAACAGAATGGTGCACTAAATGTGAGCATGCACTTCTTGTTCTCTTCCATGGTCAATAAATTCCCTGCACATTTAGGTCCATGTCCAGTTCTATGTGTCACCCCACTTAGCTGATGATCTCAACCAGAATGACTCAAAAATCAATACTCTAATAGACACCCACTATACCTAATCAGGTTCATCCAAATGGTTGTTTGACCCAAACAACTTCTCCATTCAGATGGCTGCGACAGAAACATACATTTATCTGTGAGTGATGAACAAGACGTAACCCTAAATTGAGATGTGGACAGTGTAAATAATCCCAAAGCTACACTATTGATCTGGTTGCAGAGCTAAGTGGCTCAAAAAGCCTCTCTGACATCACTTTACCATTAGTAAACATAATGGCTTTTCCTGAGTGTGGACTTTTCATCATACAAAAACATGCAGATGTTCACAGACACATGTATGCACGCACACTGATGCAAATATACACACATATGTGCAGGGACAGAGTAAACTCTTCTCATCATGTGTCACTGCAGGAGTTATTAGCTGTGGAGGAACTCTATTCTCATGACAAAAGATGGTGTTTGCAACTCTACAGGATTTAGGGATGTAACAATTAGGAATGAACCTATTAGTCAATCAATAGAAAATCAAATGATCTATAGTTGATCAAACACTTTCTGAAATGTGAGGATGTCAACGCTTTTCTTTTTACCTCCGCTAAGGAGTTTATGTTTTCAATGCCTTTTGTTTGTCGGACAATTTTCATGAAACTCAGAGGAAGGGCGTAGCATGGGTCAAGCCATTATCCGATTCACAGGGTGGATTTCCAGACATATATGTTGGCTGCACTTGCCGATTTGCATATCAGAAAAGACTGGACTATTGACTTGGTGGAGGTCTGCGCTCTCCGAGTGCCCTTCTGGTTCATTATAAATTCCTTTCCAATTCCTTTGAGGGTGTTTATGACCATTGGAGCCAAAGAAAACATTAGCCTGTCACTTTAGTCTGTTATAATAGTGGTGGGTTAATGCCATTATTTTTTTAGCTTTTAGAAAGGAAAATAATTAACAAGACTAAAAGCCTACAGCCAAGAGAGCAGCTGTACAAGGCTGTTTCTCAGGTACAGTGGTTCTTTGGCCTAAATACTAATGCCGGCATGCTAACATGCTTAAGGAAATCTGCTGTTATGCTCTAAAGTCATTGGATAGCAGGACAGGGTAACAAAAGGTAAAGACTGTGTCTTTGTAGACTAGTGTACTGATGCTCTTTTCTAAGCAGGAGGGATGCTCCTTACTTAGACAGGCTTCATTGTCACCAAGAGGTCACAGGTGAAAGACTGGAGCCATGTGGCCTTTAACACACCGTTGACCCTTTACCCATTCACTCTTTGTATGTCATTCTTGATAATGGCGCATGTTACAGTGAAATACCACTGTGAATTTAAATGAGTCAGATAATATTCTCTTGACACGGTGAATGATTCTTTTCTTTCACATTTCCTCTTTTGTTCTTCTACTTCTGAATCTCTGCCTGCCGTCTGTCTTCATTCATAAATGTTCCAGAGTCCCCCGTCACTCTGCTCCTCTGATCCACAAATTTCATTCGTTGCTCACTCTCCAGCTAATCTATTTTCTGTCCACGATCTGTTCTACAAAACAGTAGGTTGGTCACTGCAAATCTTAAAGTATAATTGCAAAGGTTTCATTCTCTCTTAGACTGAGACCTTCCCCGTCTCCAGCATGATCTTCAGATTATCCTGAAATTTAACTGAGGAGGTCCAGTCATCCAACACTGTACTCTAGACCTTGTTTTGTCACTGAGACAAAAAACAAATTTACCTGGTATCTGTGTCTGAATATCTTACCTGGACATGGGATGTTTGTTAGAGGTAAGAAGGTGTAAATGTGATACAAAACTCTTCCTTACATTGGATCTTTTTGGTGCTGAGGAAGCACTCAAGACACACGAAGTGTTCGAGTGTGTGTTTGAGTGTGCTGGGGTGAGTGTGCGTGTGCGTGCATGCATTTGTTTGGTGAATGTGGGTTTGAACACGTCAATCAACGTCACTTTCTACTTTTATGCGTGGCTCTGCATATGTGAGCTGGTGGAAATTGTTCACTTGAATTTGCATACGTTTGTGTGTGTATGTGCATGCTGATGAAGTCAGTGGATCAGAGACCCAGCAGCCTGTCCGGAGAAGCCCTGACCTCTGTGATGCTTTGTCAGAGGTCTAAGCAGACCACGGCAGAAAGGTGAATACAGACCATATTAGCATGAATAGACACACACACATATGAACCCTTTGGCCAAATAGTGTACACAAACACACTCAGAGCTATCAGACATATCCACACAATTGTACTCACACATTATTGTGTTATTGGGAAAGAGGCGGAGCAAGATAGGATGAGTGAGCGCCACTGTCCGAATCCTCGCCTAGTTTTCAGTGCCGGGAACCATTTCATTTAATGAATGCCCCAAAGAAAATGACTGTGCCTTGTATAATAGTTTATGGTTGAACCCTTTGATAGCTCGATATAACTCACAATTTATCCTTTTATATCATTTACTTCAATTAAATATATTGTGAGTGGACAGCTCCCCGGGGTGCAGTTTTATCACCGGGTGTTAATTATGCTCACTCAGATGGGACATGGCTTGCATCCATCCGAGAGAATGATAAGATGGAGCGCTGCGAAGTGGGAAGAATAGGCTGTTTCATGTACGCACTGGTTGTGAATTTGCTCCAGTTCTGTGCAATGGATTGTTGGGTCACATGTCTCTTGTGTTGCAGTAATTGCAGTAGCGGCTCTTCATCTCTTTTGGGAGAAGGTGTCATTGATTTACAACTTAACTATGAAAGAACAAGAGAAGAAATGAGAGGTTCCCATGAAACAAGTGCTAACTCCTCCACAAGGTATACTGTAAAAGATGTTTTCTTAACATGGATTGAAAATGTCTGACCATAGTTTTAATTCAAGCCATGAAATATAGCGGAAAGGTCATAACCTTGTAGAACAGTTAACAGATTACCTTGGTGCATAATGTGGATATTCTTAGTGCAGTGAACCTAGATCTCTCTCTCTCTATCTTTAAGATACAGACTGTTCTCTCAGGAGAGGAGCCGTCACAGTGGTTGTATCCCGAGGGAAAGAGAAAAAGTGTGCACTGCTCCATTTAAACTCAATTGCTGTCATACTAAAGCTAGTCAGCACACATACAAAATAACTCCCAGTATTGTTTTTTGTGCACTTAGCACTGCTGCGTTGAATGATTTCCTAATTCATCCAGGAGAGTTCTTCAGTGTTGGGATGATGTAGTCTCCTATATGTCGTTGCAAGTTAAATTACGGCAACATTAATGTCCGGGACACTTTTCATTTATATACAAAAAGTCAGCTTTAATATATTCAAGACACCTAGATGGTTTTTCATCAGAAATGGGAGACTGTTGTTTTAACCTTGACATTATTTTGTTTTCAGCAAGAAATCCTCTTTCACTTTACCAGTTTGGTGAACTTCTGGTCGTAAACTCAATTATCTTACCATCAGCCTATTACTGCCCAACTGAATATGATTAAAGGACAAATCTCAGATTGGTGTGCAGTCATGTACACATGCTGGACGTGGACAGCTGGGATTTAAGTTATTCCTGCACAGATAATAGCTTTTCAAATGTCATTACCTGGACACTGTAGACTGTTTTTGCACTTAGGAGAGCAGCCATTGTAGTGCAAATCATGAACTCCAGGTCTATTCTGTGTATCTATCTTTTAGGTTTTCAAAATAGCATTTTGCTTTTCAGGAAGTCTAAGTATTTATTTTACTATAAAATGTGGTAGTTTTACCAACCTTTTTCAAGAGCACATAAGGGTTGGCTGCATCAATATCATGATGACTATTTTAGCTGTGCATTGCTTAACCTTTCCAGTCCATCACTCAAAGCCATGTTGTGTAGACAAGCTACGTTCAGATCCACAGAAACTGACTTTAAATTCTAGTCATTGTTCCAAGGTTTTCAAAGATAGCACATATGTCGTGTTAATTTCCACTGAAATGTGTCTAAAAGGATTGGACCTGAAATTAACACTATGGGTTTGAATTCTTCACACAATATGTACTGTTTCTGCAATAAGCCATGAAACAAAGTAGATATACATGTGATAAGGTTGTAAGTGTGGAAAACAAACAATGAGGGGAATTCATGGTTATCAGGGGTCACGTGGTTAAAAGAACATAACAATTTAATGCACACAAGGACATCTGAGCTACCAGACCTGTTCATTATGCACAAGAACATCATCAATGGTAGCGCTCTGCTCATGATCACTACGCCTACACCACAGAAATACACAGATGAAACAGTACTCTCCTTCCACCCTGCGCTGTCTAGGATGGAAAATATGAGGTTTTCAGACAGCTGCTGTCAGCCTATCAGGCCTAGAGTTACAGCTGCTCTGAGACAATAGTGAAAATGAAGGGTAGGACCTGGAGCTCTCCCAGCTTTCACAGCACATAAAGATACATCTAATAAACTACTGCTGGTTATTGCCAAAGTGGCTGTTTCCCCGAGAAAACAAGTCTGTGTCTTTCAGTGGGAAATATGTGTTTGTCTGGTTTGTGCTTTGCCATCAGGTTAACACACTCACTGATTAAATCAATTTAGAGGTGATCACTGGGGAGGCAAGTGTACACACTGCATGTCATACTCACACATACACATGTGAGTAACTGCAAATTGTGGAGTTTTTGTATTTCAGTTTTTATCCAGCCAAGAAACACGGCTATGTGAATTACAGTGTTGTCCGGTCTGTCCAACATTTTGATCCAGACTAAACCATGAACATGACATTCATGATGAACTGTTTGGTGATGCCTTGAATTTTTATCCACTGTCTCCATGTAAATTTAAATGCTCCGTATTTGTATAGCGCCTTTCTAGTCTTTTCGACCACTCAAAGCGCTTTTACACTACTTCTGCATTCACCATTCACACACACATTCACACACTGGCGGAACAGCCGCCAGGGGCAATTCGGGGTTCAATATCTTGCCCAAGGACACTTGGACATGCAGCCTATTGAACCGCCGACCTTCCGATTAACGGCTAACCCGCTCTACCTCCTGAGCCACAGCCGCTCCATCAGGCAGCTACATTTTTGGATTTTTCCAAAACTTTGGTTGATGACCAAATACCTGCAAAACTAATGACATTCCCATCAGCCCCGGCTGTACTTTGTGTTTTATGGTAATTAGCTAAAGTTAGCATGCCAACACACTATACTAACATGGTGATCATGGAAAACAGTGTACCGGTTAAACATTGTTCAAAGCACCTCTGGCCCTAAGTACAGCCTCACGGAGCTGCTAGCATATCTCACAATAATAGACCTTTTGAATAAAATGTCAGCCCTATAGTATTCCCTCAAACTGCTTGTTCTGTCCGCACCCCAAAAGATAAAGATATTCAATCTGCAATGATATAAAACAAGGGGAAGCAGTGAATCATCACATTTGAGTGTCTATTGTTGTTGTTACAGTAATTAGAGCAATTGTTCATTCTCTGATTGGCTAGTTTATTAATCACTTCATCAGCACTACACTACTTCTTCCAATGTATGTGAATTATTTCCATCTCTGTTCAACAGATATTTGGACATTATTGTATGTACAGGTTTGAGTCAGTATTCAAAGTGTCTTCTTCATCCCGTCACTGAACCGCGGGGAAATGTGCTCTGGATTGTTTGGGTCAACAGCTTGAAACAGGTCAGTGCATCTGGATAACAGGGTTTGACGCTGCCTGCCTGCTCCGTTCCAAAATTATATGCAAATAAGACCTTTGTAAGCTCACACCGGGGATGAGCTGCAGTAAAATATCCTCCAAAGTAAGATGAGTCTCACTTTTGAATGTGTTGAATATCATTACATCATTGTGACATTGGGAAAATCATCTTTTTTTTGCCTGTGCAGTGTGCACCTCAGAGTGTGGGGTTAGCTGCAGCCTTCACAGTAGAGTCTACAGACTTCTATATAATATCCTCATTCATAGTTTGTAAGTATTTAAGATACTCCTTCCTAAAAAGACAGGGGTGTGAGTACTGCTGCTTAATTGAGCAACATCATTAAGATCACCTGTCTACTGTATAATGAGACTCTGGTTATAGCCGCCTGTGGCACGTCATCAGCCATTGAGCATCCTGGACATTCTCCTGTCTCCCACATTTCCCAGCACACTTCCATCAGCTTGAGGATGTAATTATTCCTCTGAAAACAGTTTCTATGGAGTCTCAGAGTTCTGCTCCTGTGCATTGACAAACCCGCAAGGAAATTACTTATCATTTAGAGCTCTGTGATTGTTGAATACTGCCAGTCTCGCCTGTTTTTTAAAGGGAAGTCTCAAGCTCTTTTCTCCCTCTCCTCTATCCCTTTTCCCCCTCAGAACATAAAACGAAGATGAGAAGCCCATTGTCTTGTGATAATTTCCCATGGGTGAAGCCCATTGAGTGCTACTGGGCTGTGTCTAATTTGTCTGGGAAGGTGTTAGAGAGGTACTCAAGAATGCTGGATGTTCATGTTTAGTGGCATGTGAAATCTCACGGCAGATTCTTTCAACAGCTGCATTTCTCCACAACTCAGGCATTGTTTTCGCATGTAAACGGTAAACTGTCCGTGTCTCCCAGTGCTCGACAAATTCCAAAGGCATGCTAATGATAGTTATTATGCACCTGGATGGCGAATAAATGTTTTCACCTCTAAAAAGAAAATGAAGATTGTGTCAGGCTGCAGGGATTTGGTCTGTCTTAAAGAGAATTTACCAAAAAAGTTACAGCCACAGTGAATTTGTGAATTTACTGGATCAATATGCAATTACAAGACAAACAACTTATTGATATACTAAAGATTCAGGGGTGCAAGCCAACCACAACATTAAAACACAAGCCAGAGATCAATATATAATTAATACAATAAAAGTGGCCACACAAGTTTGTATATTTCAGACAATCACACATGAAGTTAATATATATCACGGCACGTATTCTTAGAAAGGATATATAGATAATAAAGACAATTGTACATTTCCACAAAATAGTATTATGTTGATGGTAAAAATAACATTTTAAACATATTAATGGTCCGTAAATAGATCTGCGTAGGATTGTGGTCAGCTTGGTGCTATTGTCAGCTTGTTTTCATTATGAAAATGTTTCCTGGTTTAGCTCTTAACCACACTAAACACAGCACAGCAATTTCAGTATCACTTTGGTAATTAATTATCAAGCAGACCTGTCAATGTTCCATTGTCTTCAGTTGCTCCCTGGCAGCCTGCATCCATGGACGAGGAGAGTAGGGGAGTGGCACGTATTGCCTTCACTGTTTTGCACTCTGTTTAGAGCTGTGCAGCCATTGGGGTGAAAATATGCCAGTCAAGACGAAATTGAGGGCACACTCACTATCCATTTTGGCTCTGACATAGCATGGAAACCCCAATCAGCCTGTTATTGGTTATGACACATGCACAGCCAGTCATTGCTGATGCATTAGCATGACAATAGCAGTAATACAAGAAGCCGCTGGGTAACATTTCTCCTCTTTTACAGCCCCCCAAAATTGCAGCACAGAGTATTTCAGTGAGAAACACACCAGAGACTCTCTATGGCTCTTTACAGCTCTCTGCAGCGCGCCGCCATTAAGCAAAATTCCCCCTCGAAAGTATGTACACCGAGAGCCCGGGAGCCTGTTTCACCATCAACCACAAGACTGGCACTAATAGAGCAGCTATGAGACCAGCTTTTAAAATTGGCAAATTCACCTTATTGTACACCAGCCACAGTTTACCTGCACAGTTGGAGACTTTCTTTGTGGGAGAACTACATTAGAAATTAAAATTAAAATGAAAAAGAAAATGAGGATGGGGGGGGGGGTATCCAATCACCCTACCCTCCAGCAAGGCAATCAGTATGAGTTTAACTGTTGGCAATTCTCACTTTAGTAATTTAGCTTTGGAATAATGAAATCGTATTCAAGGTGAAGCATGACCGACATAATAATCATTTTGTTGATGCGAGAACCAGAGGGAAAGTGAGGGGAAAAACAAGATATGTAGATGATTATTAGGTACTACTGGGTAAAAAATCTTGAATTTTAGAAATGTTACACTTTTCAAACATTTAGAAATAACAAAAGGCTTGAAATAATGGAGCTTTGCAATTATATGACGCATTTAGAAAGCACCATATGACAATTCACATTTAAAAAATAAACAAAATCATACTGGTAAGGCTTTTGCCTCAACGTAGCAGTATCCTAGCTTCTGAGGCTTCTGAGGATTTTTCAACCTTCGACGCGGTGTCTAAATATGGCAATGGATACCAGCCATGCATTATGAGGGGACAGTGAGGAGAGAAGAGCGCTAGCAGTAAATTTTCATTTGTCAGAGGCCATTGGCTGTGTCACACAGAGTGAAGAGTCAGGCTTGTGAACCGTGCTGCTCTGATCCATCACAGCCACATACAATACACTCACATCCTTAACCACGGTATAAAACAACTGTCATTCTGCACCCACAATAGTAAGAGTGGTCTTCATGAATACAACTGCAATTAACACAGACAGCAAACGCTGAAAAATATATCTTGTCCTCCACTTCAACTCCAGAATCGTTTCTGATATTTTTTTACATTAATTTAGCACAAACATGACTCATTTATGTAGTTCATCTTTAGAAATTGTTCCTCAGCATTTACTCTGTGCCCTATCCTTTCATGTTTGTTGTCAAGGCCATGAATCTCTCAGGAGATATGCCAAATATTCTGCTTCAATTACAGCAAGGGTTTGCAGCATCTCAAGCATTCAAACTACACACTTGGATCCCAGTTAATAGGCAGTAAATCCTTATTTTGCATAGTTTGACATGGTGTGGATTCTATCTAACTGGGTGACATATTTAGCCGGGTTCAAAAGGTAACATGTCGACTGGAGTGCTTCTCTTGCCAACAAATTTTAGGCTTCCACTGGAGACTCACAGAAGAATCATTAAACTAAGACCAGCAGAAAATATTTAGGAGGATTCAGAGACACATCCCCTAAATAATTGACAAGGCTTCAACTTTCACTGTTACATGCTGTTAGATCTACAAAAATACAAGATGGAGAGTCCAGTGAGACATGATTGGATCAGAGTACTGCCCGGAGCTGAGACTCCCAAAAGGGAGAGAAGCTACCGCTGAGGAAGAGTCACACTCGGCCAACATCAAACACCTGAGATTAGATCTATTCCCTGGCTGAGTCAGTCTGCAGATGCTCTGTTTACCCTTCAATAACAGCATTTCATGATGTGTGCAAGAGTGTAAGGAATGATATTTTAGGACTACCAGAGAAATGCCTGGAATAATTCCATAAAAAAGTAGGCCATCTCAGCCTGGATCTATGCTATAGGTCTGACATATAAATCAAAAAGTAACTATCCAAGTGATTTCAGGTTGCAGCCGCCCCAATCTCACTGTGTATGCAAACCAGCAGGAGAGAAATGTCACACAGTTGCTGATTTCATATATAGGACATTATCAAGCTCTACACATGAGAGCACAGACAAGCACTGGAATATGATTAATTACCACAATGTCTGCAGAGTTTGAACATAAACTTTATCAACCAAGCTACGCACACTAATGCTTGATAGTACAAGAGTGGAAGAGTATGCCTGGACACGCAAATGACGTGATCTTAGGCATACTTAATATTATTTCCCACTCCACTTACAAATCAGTGCGAAAGCCAACAGTTTATTGTGACATCTAACCGCTGACTTCTTCCACCACTGACTGTCAGAGAGGTACAAGTAGCACAAGTAGTGTTGTTTTAATGAATTCCTTTACCAAAAAGAACTACCATTTCAGGGTGAAGACACATATAGCACTCCGCTAAACTGAGGTCAGGCTTTACTACACTGCAATATACTGCACCTGTTTCCACTGTCGCCATCAAAGACTGTCATAAAACAGTGAATGTACGTTTAGCTCATATCTATGCGGGCCTGCATCCGGGCAGATGGGGAGACCACACACATAAATCAGATTAGTAATCTGTCCTTGTCCTCCTTCACAGCAGAGGTGGCCATTAATACTTCATTTCATCTCTGCAGTGGCAAGCCTTTTCTGGAACAAGCAAAGGTGGCAGCCACACAGTTGCTGCATGAGAAGCTAAAGGAGCTAGTTTTTAAGATCCCAGCCTGCACTTTGATTGACGGGCATGGGAAAGCAAACAAAGCTGTGCAGTCAGACTGAGGAAGTGGGAAGGACTGATCACACAGAGGCTCAAACAAAAGGGATTGGAACCCCACTGGGTAACATGGCTTTATGAGGGAACAGCAGGATGAATATGACATACTGCTCCAACCTGTATGTTTTATGTTGATACCATGTATATAATTTCTTTACTGTTTTATACTGTTTGCTTGGGCGATGCACGTGTGCACTTTATGCCTGAAATGTCACACACACACTTTAAATCAGATAGAGTGACTGACTGATCAAAGTAAATGCTTAACAATCCATTAAATATGTAAATACCCAGGTCAGTCATGAGGTGGAGGTAGATAACTTGTAGAAGACTTTATGAGGGTTAATGAGGAGCTTAATGAGGGTTTTTAAAGTCGTCAGACATCTTAGACTGGATGTGGGTTTGTGTTAACATTCAGATAGTGGCTGTGATTTTTCTTTTAGCATAACTAACTTGGTACTGACATCTTTGTAATGGTTAACATGTGCAATAACAGGTCAGATTCATGAGTGTCTATTGAAAGACTTAGACTTTCTGTTGTACATTGGCCTGACTGACTCAACACTAATGTGAAGCAACATAGTACGAATGGACAGAAACTTATTCTTTATCTGGCTTTCATTGATGTAAGAAGTTTTGTTAAATGAAAGGCACTTAATAAAACTTCCTACATCAATGCTTATCACCCCTGCCTCACCTTATGTTCACACTCTTCCCTGTAGCACATTCACAGTGGGAGCTTCACCGTGCAATCAGAGTCTTCTGCTGTCTACTTGAGCAATTACATATTGATTTCCTTGCTTGAGGACCTTGGTGACTGTTGACAGTTACATGTTCACAGGTGATCCACCTACCTAGCCAGTAGAACCACCTGCTTGAATGACAGGGGGGGGTCATTTGATGCAAACCACACATCTTTTTCTCATTTGACTTCAAATGTTGAGCAGCTGCTTAAATCACTAAAGCATGTTTCCATGGAGACCATTTGAGAATGGACATACTGTATATTTACCAAACCAAGTATACATGATTGGATAAATAATTAATAATGGATTAATAATAATTAATGTTTTAGAAAGAGCACCAATTGAAACCACATTAAGATGACAGAAAAAATTGAAACAACCCATGGTGGTGAGGATGTCTGTGTTTAAGTGATGTGTGGGCTCATAGGAGTGATGTTAGCATTGAAGAGAAGGAAAGAGACAGAGAGCAATTCAGATAAAGTAAAGCAGAAAATGATATACCAATGTATTTTAGGTTAGAGCCAACCAATCCCAGCCTCATATGCTAGAGCAAAATGTAGCATGACAAAAATGCCAAATAGTGTAGAGATACGTTTAAAGGGGATACTCTGGATTCACTGTGTTTACATAAAAATGTGTAATTTGAGACGCTTTGCAACCAAATGCATTTCTAATTCCCTTTTTTAAAAACTCTTTTCCTGACAGTAAATCAATGCGTTATAATCTAGGGCTTTGTGCGGGTACCTCTAGGAAATGAATTACACAAACAGAACACAAACAAACAAATTTGCACAAAGTGCTTTCATTTTTTTGTACATTTTGTACATACAGGAATTTCTTTTCGACTGCTTCTTCTGACACTTATAGCCTGAGAAATCAGAAGAGTGAGGGTCTGTTTCAAAAGTCTAATAGAAAAACTTTACTATTACAAAGAAAGCTGCTCAATTTCCAGTTGGCATCCCAGCCTGGCACAGAGGTAATTAAGTTATAGAGACATGAGTACTGTTTTGCTGAAATATTTTGACGTTCAGTAGTGTTCTGCAGAAAGTGGTGTGCAGTTATGTCTGAATTGCTGAGCTAAGAGAACAAGGCATTGCAATAATGAAGACTCTGTGAGCTTAGAGCATGCAATAACTGTCCACATTGTGGTGTGAGAAAACATACCAATACAGTGGTAATATGACATGTACCACAAAATTGAGGGTTAAAATAGAATTAGATATTTAGAAGAGGACTGCAGAGATGACTTTTACATCACTTAAGTTTCCCTGAAACATAGGGTTGATATACTCTGATTAAATTGTTTCTCTGATTTTTTTGCCCTCACCATGACACTACTTGGTCCTGCTGTGGCGTCATTTCCAGTATTGAGAGTGAGTGGGAAACCCCAGAGCCAAAGGACTTGGAGAGGAGAATAAACTCACATGTCTTGCGCAGCATGTCAAATGTTTGAGTCGTGCAGCTCTTGAAGGCACTAACATTTGCCTATAGCAAACATAAGCTGTCATCTTGTCTAAACTCTGTCCATGTTGTGCTTTTTAAAATGAAATTCCTACTGTGTACACGCCAACATCCCTATTTCTGACATACATGACGAAGTTTGTTCAGAATCTGCAATCTACTTGTTGTTGATAATTTATTAAGACATGCTGCTTGGAATGAGAGTAGGTAACAGGTGGCATGTGGCAAATTCTTACAGAGTACCCTCTCAAGGTCATAGTGTCGAGGGACTGTTGCAAAAATGGATGGCTTTCTCCATTAAATACCAGAGTGGAAATCTACAACTTGGGTATTGATGAAGCAATGCTTATGTACCTGACAATGCTGTATTAAGCCATTACTCGCCACCTGACAAATCTTTTTCAGTTTCTTTTATCTTGTGAGAGAGGTATTGCCAATTTAATACACTACCAGCACTTCTTATATCATTTTAAGTATGATAACTTCAGCATAATTTTATACATTTCTACATGAATTCCTCCTGGCCTGCGTAGGCTACTTAGGAGACTATTTGTATCCTATGACGTGCTGGATTACAGGATTTACATTTTAAAGGGTGTCGGTGATGGCAGCTAGAGGAAACTGGCGAATGTAATTGTAGCAATGCAATAAAAGATCTATGATGGGAGTCAAGCTCTGTAACCTGAATGACACACCTGCTCCTAACCACCGCAGATCCTCTAATACCTACAGCATGAAACAGGCAGTTACCCTGCAGCAACGGCAATATTTATATCACATCCTGTGTATGTGTATATGCAGCACTGAGGGCACACCTACAGTATGTATATTACAGCCCTAAAATATACCATGTAATGTGTAAGCTAGAACAGGCCTTTCTGTTTTTCTTCTAAAAGAAGAATTGTCTAGAATTGCCAAACAGAACTGGATTGTCTGAAACCATTTTACTTGTTTTTTTCTTTTAAAGCATTTATGTATAATGCAATAGCTAAACAGATTAATGCTTCGGCTGTGGGGAGAAATTATTCCTATAAAGTGCAGGGAAATTGCACTGGTCAAATTTCCCTGTACAAGCCCAAAGTGCAGCGATGGCAGGATTTCAGGACAGAAATAATAGATTTTGTTTTGATCTCTAGAGCATGGAGTTGTCTCTCCCAGGGGCCTGCCAGGGTTAAACTCTGATCTGTACACTGTGACTTGCTCAAGGCTGTGTGTGTGGTGTTATTAAAAAAGAAATATTGCTTCATAAAAACCTGCTGCGCTGCAGCCATGACTCCTGTTAATGTTGCTGTTGCTGGAGTATGTCTCTGGGAGGGGAGATGGGATTTTTTCATCTGTCCTGTGATGGCAAAGGCAATTAGAGTTTAGCATGTGAACCTCTGACCTTCTGTGTCAAAGAGATTGAAAGACACCTTAGAGAGAAATGTTTGCTTGTATTGTTGCTTTGAACAATTCAACTCCCGTACTCGGGATTGGTTTAATGAACTAAGCTAGAACAGTGCCCACTGTTAGTGTACTCCAGCATCCCTCTCCACTGGTCATTGGCAATGCAATTTGCAATTAAAACAGTCTGCAGTGGCCATCTGGATATGAGATCACAAAGAATGAGCAAAGGACACTTTACCCTTGAGTCCTATTGCAGGAAAATGTTTAGCTGAAGGGCTTATAAAAAAAAAAGTAAAACAGTTTTACATTGTCAAAGTCAAATATTCTGGAAATGTAGTCTTTACACTGTAGAGGAATGGAAATACATTTCTTTTAAATTAATCCAATAATTTAAATCAATCCACAAAGTGGAGTTGCAAACCTATGTGAAACTTAAGAGAATTAAAAAAAACTTGTAATCATTTTATTCTTCCATACTGGCAGCCCAGATCTTCTGAATAACACCAAACGTCCTCATCCGGGGATCCCTGAGACAAGAGAGGCACATCAGAGTTTTTTTTAAACCACTGACGCCTTCATGCAGTGGTGTCTAGTATGCACTATAGTCAACAGTCAGCGGAGTTTCAGAGGGCCGGTAGGTGGCAGTGAATGTTCTCAGGTAGGGAGGGCAGGTTGTGGGGGGCGTGTGTTCCTCTTGCACAAGCGCTCCCATGTTGCGTAGTCTGGAAACCTGACGTGGAGAGCAGCCGAGCGGTGAGTGACAGAGTTGCGGCAGGGCAGATCAGAAAGTGCCTGTGGCCGAGCTCCCCCCTGCTCGCGCACTCCTCTCCGGACCGACGGGGTCGCACGAGCCTGGCGACACGCTCTGACACCGGTCGGCTGGCCGCGGGTGACCCGAGGATCCTACTTTGACGGACAGACTCGGGCTCCGCTGGCAGGAAAGGTAGAACTAAACTACATTCATTGACTTGAGAGCGATGCACTGGCAGCATGGCCAAGTGGTTCAAGGAGCACCTAGGATTCAAAACTACCAAAGCACCCCCTCCGGCGCCCCCGAAACCGGACTACAGACACTGTCACACCGGTGTGCCCGGGGCGCCTGGCTACCAACAAACAAGCTCCGGGGCCACCTTCCCCAGTCCCGCTCAGCCGGACATCCTCGCTGCTTACAAACTCCAAAAGGAGCTGGACTTCGAGGACCCGTACACTCCAGGTGGAAATATCCCATTTGCCTCGAGCTTGAACAATGTGGTGTCGCAGGATATCAAGTATGTGTCACCAAAACACCGACTTATCAAGGTGGAAACAATCGAAAAGGGCAGCCCAGCTCCAGGCGGCGGTGTCACAGTCACCCAAGCTGTTGCTGTGGGGAGCGTTAAATCTCCAACTTCACCTCCCTCGGACCACGACAACAAGGAGAAGGTGGGTGAAGTTTAGTCCGGACATTAGTCTGTAGTCAAATACAGAGCAACGACTCTATTCATAGCTTTCCCTATAGGAGGAATGTTTAAATTACCACCCTGAAGAAACAGAAAGTGGTTACTGAAGCTACTAAACATTTGTCTTTTGAGGCATGCTTCCTCAAAATTAAATCACAGAATTGTGCTTTCACATCTTTTATGAAGCTAATACCAAACATTGTCTTCTTTATGAAGCAGGATGCGTGTACCTTTTTCCTGTAAGAAATGAATCGTTACAACTGGCAGAACTTGTTATCACAAACGCGCAACTGCTGTCCACATGAGTTGCGACATCCAGCTCTGTCTAATAACTAACCTGCACTACAGGGAGTGCTGTGCAGGGAGCAGTCTGCGCACTGTGTCGACACACAGCTCAATACCGGAGCAGATTTTGCCTTTTTAATACTGCAAACTGTGATCTCATGCTGAGCGTGTGAGAGTCAACTTGCTGCTAAAACTGCTGGCAAACTCTGCTGGCTGAAACGTGCTCCTGCTGTGCCCATCTCTATGTCATGCTTATTCCCAGGCAACAATGTGATCCAGAGTTATGCAGTGCCTCTAATTGAACTTTAATCTAATCTTTTTTAACTAGACAGATCAATTTAGTGAATGTTCGTTTTGCAGTGATGCCTGCTGCCTTGGGGGTGGTGGTGATTAAACTACTTGTAAAGATTGCGATGGGTTTATGAATATATGGCTCTAATTTGAGCCTCTCTTGTCACAGTCCTCTGAATAAAACAGCACAACCCTTGTGCTTTTTTTCTTACCTTTTGAGATTGTGGCTAATGCTGGGAGCTGGTCACACACTCATCAGCACAAAGTGAATGTGGAGACAGCCAGGCAGTATGCATGCAGGCTTTGCCAAGGAGCACGCTGTCATATCAGGCTTCTCAGGAATTCATTTGGAGAAACCGGAGATGTTCAGTGTCAGCGAGGTTAAGGGCATACCGTACAATGAGTGTCATTCCGCTGAGGAATGTTTCAGAGTCTGCATAGCTCATGTACAGAGGAGAAAGCACAGCCCTGTGAAAATACACACTGTGCACTACTGTTTCCTCCTTGGATCATGTTTCGAAAATGTCTGTGGTCATCGTGATTTCACCTTCTCGTTACTTCCCCCTCCTCTTGTGTCTTCTTTCACCCCCGTCTTGTGACGTTGTGGCGAGTTCACAGTTATTCAACACTTTCCTTTGTATTCCACAGTGTGGCCGACCTGTCACAGGAGTAGTCTGTGAAGGGAGGACTGCGCTTTTTTTTTTTTAACCCTGGCCCTCAAAACACAACTGTTACTGTCACCAGAATTTCCCAAATGCCTTCAACGCAAAGATCGGAAGCTGTGTGTAGCTCATAAAGCTATCTTCGCTGCCAACGTTTGTTTTTACCTAAACAGTAAGCCACTGTTTTCCAGCTTCCTCACGAACTCCGTTTGCAGGTTTGATAATCATACAGCCGTGCGTTATCTGGAAAACATGCAGGAAACCAGAATTTACAATTCTCACCCAGCCACCGCAGCTGTTCAAGCTGATTAAATAGATTATAGTTGTCTCGTGTTAATTGAGGCTTATTTGAATCTCTCCGATCAGGAATACAGTTGCCTCTGCCCCTCCTCTTTCTCTCTTCATGTGTACATATGGCTGTAACAGGCAGGCAGATGATTGTGTAGTATGGTTTAAATACCTCATACCTACCAGTATGAATGATGTTATGGATGAGCTAAATCAGTACTGACAGCTGGTGGGCGAAAGCAGTATGGAGAGGGAAGGGTTTAAAGGTTTCTTGTCAGGTGCTGAAGGTTAAATAAAAATGGTGTCGTAGTGGAAAGGGAAGTGTGATGGAAAATAGGTAAGGTTTATTTTCCATATTGTCCCTCCTCTTCACACTGTCCATGGTGGTGTCTGTGCACTTTAAGCAAACACTTTAAGAGATATCTGGGTCTGTTTTGCCACCTTTAGAGTTTGTTGCCATCTGTCTTACGGTAGGGTATTAAAAAACATGCACAGACTGTGAAATTGTCTGTGCTGTATAATCCATCATAATAATCAGAAAACTTTAATTTTGTTTAAGTTTGTCGGTTTAACATTGAGGGAGTGCTTTCGCTGCATGGCTTTCTGTCACCCTCAGGAGGAAAGCGAAGCTTGCAGCAGGAATACCTTCATAAAAACATGTCACCTTGCAGTCTTTCTTACATTTGTTTTGGTATATAGAATTTTCTAAATAGTGGATGGATGATTTGCAGGGGGGAAAAAAACTCACCATGCTCTTCAGTAGCCGCACTGTTGCTTGTTGTGTTGTGAGGCTTTGTGTTCAAACGTTTGTGAGCATTACAGTTTGTCTGGAAGCTAAGGATTTTCTCTCTTAGACTGTGGCTGGCCATGATAATTGTTTGTAAATCCTTGTTAGAGGAGCTCTCCAGGTGACGGTTTTAGAAGTGTAGGATGGTCTTATTATATACACACTTGTTTCAACTGTCTCTGTGGGAGGACACACTATTTGCAGTTTATTTCACACACTCTCCCTCCAGGCTATAGTGTTGAAAGGTTGAAAGTGTACTGGGTTCACAATGTGTGTTCTTGTTTGTGGACGCATCATGTTGAAACAGTTTTATGGCTGCTTTTCTCAGTCCCCCCCATAGACGGTATAGGTCCTCACACACACACAAACTAAGATAGACATCTGGACAGTGATTAAAAAAGAAAAAAAGTGTATTTCTGGCTTGTAGCTCACACATAGACTCACACTCACACATACATCGACGTCAGTGTGATTGTAAATGTCAGTAGCTTCACAGGAACCCGGTCGTCTTTGTAACTGCACAGACTAAACACTGATAGCAGGAGACTGAGCAAAGAGCACACAAGGGTCTTAACAGCACTGCTCGGTTACATTGATGTTTTAATTACTTGACTCATGAATGCTAATTATATCACTGCTTACCTAATGCCTGAAATGCCAATAGCAGCATCAAGTGTATTTTCTCCAGTCCATTTCTATTCACCAGGCTGCCAAAGGGAAAAAGAAGTTTTAATATGCAATGATATACTGTATAGTTGTTTTGCAAAATATAATGTATCTGCTGTGTTTTCATAGATATCCTATTTCATCTCAGTGTTTAAATTCTGTGTTGCTTTTTGTGCCAATCATCATCTAAGAGGCGTCAGTTTGATCAGAGGATTTTTGTCTACATTTGGAGTTGCACTCTTCATTTAAAGCTTTATTTTCATGCAGTTTGTTACTTGGGGTTATGAGTTTTCAAGGCAATGTGATGCGTTTTGTTTTTAATGATGCCAAGCCCTTCATGGTAGAGTGAGTTGAGGGAGATGATCAATTATCATCCTGCCTTGGTGCTAATTAAAGGCCTCATCTCCCAGCTCATCGCTCTACTCAGCACTAACCCAACTTCTCTCAAGGACGCACGAAAGTGATGACGGGCTCCACTTGGAAATGTGTAAACAAAAGCAGTAGCGCAGAGCTGACAGGCTGCGGCATCCCTGTAAAGCGCAGCCCCGTCAGCATCAGTATCTGTCTGTGCACCTGGGAAACTGCTGTTTCAATCTAACTTTGGCTCCCTTCATGGCTCGGGGTCCCTTTGACTCAGTGATTTCTACGATCTTATCTATCTATAGAACCCTGCAGTTGGATCACAAACCCAGACAGTTGTTGTGCAGCCAACGGAGGCAAATGGATTGACACATTTCCTCTGTGCTTATTTTCCTGCATCACTTCCGCACACCTTTCATACTGGACCTAGTTCAGCATTTCAAATGCTTATGCTGCCGGGGGGAAACCAGAGTTATGTCCGCATAGAAAATTATGTTTTCGATCCTGTATGTGTGTTTGTCTCTTTGTTAGTTAGCAGGATATGTCAAAAATGAGTCAACAGCTTTTAGTGAAACTCTGTTGAAAGTTAGGCCTTATAGGTCAAGAAGAACTGATTAGGTGTTGGTGTGGAAAGTATCACCATGGGTCAATTTCTTCTCTGATTTACCTGTGAGTTCTGGGGGGAGGGGAAAATCCATCAAAATAGGCCATACCCTTTTCTGCTTGAACAGATTTTCTGCCATTTTTAATTTGTCACCACTACTGCAGGTAAGAACAGAGTTGTTTGCTCTTGTGAGTCTTACTAGGATACTTGTGTGCTCTGTAAAACCATAACTGTTTTGTTTCTGGAGAGCAGCAGTGCCTTTTTATTTTAAAGAGGTTCAGCCCATTTATTCACACGTTCCCTTTTGATGGTAGCTATCCTTTCTTTATGTTGAATTGGCTTGTTTGTCCGGTGGAGTCTGGCTCGTTTGCCTCAGATTACGTTTTAAATGTGGCTAAAAAATATAGAAAACATCTTTTGAAAGTGTCTCTAAATTGTCCTTAGGTGTGAATGTGAGTGTGAGTGGTTGTCTGTCTATATGTGGCCCTGCGATGGACTGGCGACCTGTCCAGGGTGTACCCCGCCTTTCGCCCTATGCCCGCTGGGATAGGCTCCAGCCCACCCCGCGACCCTGTACGCAGGATAAGCGGTTGACGATGGATGGATCTTTTGAAAGTTTATTTAAAACACACATTGAAGTAGGATTATACCTTGTGAAAGCTGTGCTCTGTAACTTTTCCACACGTCAGACTACAGCAAATATGATGACAAGTTAATATGAATGTGAATACAATATTAGTAAAGCAAAGAAGACAGGGCAGGAGTGACCCGTTTAAGCTGATCAACAGTCCTATGTAGCAGAGTATGGTGAGCATCTCCAACCATGACAAATGTGCTATCTGTTCTACAGGTTAAAATGATAATCCTGGGTTTTTCATTTCAGCTTTAACACACTGACAATAGTCAAACGAGACATGTGGGGTAAAGGTTAGACATTGTATTTAGTAGCAAAAATGCTGTCAAATTCTATAAATGCCAGTCCAAACACAGTCAGTGATGCTGCAATACAGGCTGCCACAGAATAGATGTTGGCGTCCTTCCTTTTGTCCTTTGCATAATTTTAAGTCCATTTGCATGTGTAGTGATCATACTGAACTTGAGATAGTGTGCTGCAGTATGTGAAAGAGCAGAATTACATCCTCACCAGACACACCTTCCGAGCCACAGTCTCCTAGCGTGGGCAGACCAGGCTTGTTTGACTGGCCTGCAGATTACAGTGCCTGTAGAGCGTGGCTGAACTCGACTCTGCTTCATTTCCCCACAACCTGAATATCTTCGCTTGGCCTTTCACCCCAGCACTCCAGACTTCAGTAGAGTTTTATAGATGCATCCCACCGGCCTTTCACGCTCTCATCGCTGCCAGTGATAGGAGAAATGTCAAGCACAGACGTCAATATCACCTGGGTCTGTGAAAGTGGTTTTCTTCAGGGAGCCAGAAAATGGATGAAAACATCAGAGCCCATCATGTTTTGTTATAGCACCCCTTTTAAGTGCAGTTCCCTACCTTTCTGTATCAGAGACTGGTGAGGTTGATAGCAGGCCTGACTGGATATCGGAGTGGTGCAGGATGTGCCCTTGTTGCTCTAGTTACACAGACCTGTTTATTTGTGCTCTGGCTAAGTCATAGTTTTGGATATGATGTCATATTCAGATTAGATTGTTTTAAATGAAGACTAGTTTACACATCTGGACCTCCAAGCTGAGTGAATAATATTATAGCTTTAACAGTAATGAATTTAAGTAATTTTCCACTGCTGTGACAAAGTGAGACCCTGGTTGAAATAATCAACAGCTTGGTGTGAAAGCTGTGTTGTCGCATGTCTTGGATTCTGCAGCTGTTGTTTTTCTTAATCATCCTCACTAGTGACAAATTTGTTACCAGTGGTGGGCAGATTGTGACTCACATCTTTTAAGTAAGTAGATAGTTATTTTGATAATTATAACAAATGGCGGAAAATAGCTAAGACAGTGTGATGCTATGGCTACTCTGACGCATGACAGTGAAGTCTAGATTGTTGGCATGAAGTGCCGCGGATGACAAGGTGTACAAGAATGCTGTGTATTTCCTGAACTATTTTGAGCATGTACACAATTTCACCCAGGCTAGTTCAGGACTACAAGATATTCCATTTGAATAACCCATTGCCCTGAACACAACAAATTGTTCGTTTCATGCCAAACATATTTTATACTCGCTGTGTTTTTTTTATGCTTTACTGTCCTTGACAAAAGAGCTCTATAATGGATTCCTGTGACCTGAACAAGAATCCTGGAAGGGCACTTGGAAAGGAAGGAAAGAGCACTCAAGGTAGATATTTAAGCCCCGTCTCTATGGGGCAGAATGAAATCACCCTATAGCCGAAGATACACTGGAAGCCATAATGTAATGGTTATTCAATTGAGCACCGAAAGGTTTCGGCTTTTCATCAAGATATCATTTTGGTGAATCCACAAATCCTATTACATTTTCATGACGGCACTGTAATCCAGCATCACTAAGTGTAATAACTAGTCATGGGCAGGTTTTATATACAACCATCCCGCCACATGTGCTTGAAAGTTATAGGTCTTGGAAATGATGGCCTTTAACCGTTGTTTGCTTATTTTCTTCTTCCCCTCCATCTGGGAGCCTTCTTTCCAGTTTAAAGAGTCCCAGTGGAGCCTGTTGTGTTTGTTGCTCGATTTGCTTTTTCTAGCTTTGCACCCGAACATCAGTCACATGATTCCACCAGGTCACAATTAGCCTGCAGTCTAGTGCTGCAGCTCTGGTCGCTTGGGAGTTGTAGACACATGGCTCTGTTTTGTTTAATGACAGTGTGTGTAGCTGAGTCTAGAAAGGACGAAGTCCTGGTGGGCAGGCAGATCGTCACACTCCGATTAAAAGGAAACAAATTGAGCCCTAAAGCTTGCATGCCATCCGAAGCACAAAGGGAGAATCTGCATGACACATTGACTTTTTTGCACTGTTTTTACAAAATCAGTAGCTCCCCCCTTCCTTTGTAAAAACTATGCAAATTTCAGCTCTTACCAAATAGTTATTTTTGCATCAAAATACAGTATACTGTTGAGATCCTAGAGATTTGATTTGCCTTTTTATCTCCGGCGTGTGAGTGCATGCTGTTGTTTTTGTGTCACACTGCAGGAGGCAGCCAGACTTCCGTCTTGCAAACAGAGCTGCCCTGTGATCTCAGTGCCCACCAGGAAGCTGAATGCTTCCATTCCTTCTTAGTGGGATTCCAAACTTTCATTTCATTGAAAACTCTGAATGACAAATGAGTCTGCCAAATACTTCAGAGCCTGCTGTAATGAACTCAGAACTGTGATTCTTCCACAAAAGTTCATGTTTTACTGTTTTTCTTTTCTACATTTAAAATTGACTGTTAATGGGATAGGAACATGGGTAGAGAAGGAAAGCCACAATCTGTAGTTGTTTGGTGGAAAATAAGGAATGGCTTGCTTGCTCCAGGATTAAGGAAGTGCTCCCTTCCTGACAGGAAGTGTTTACAACTTGGTGACATTCCCTTTTTAACTTGACATGTCTGCGCTCGCCCCTCTGTGTAGGCTGGGTATTCTGGCTTCTGCTTGCTTGCTGAAATATAACCAGAGTTAATGTTCTCGGCTGTTTCGACATGAGCAATCTAGATGTCGGAAATAGTGACAAATGGTGACGGCACATTGCTGTTGCGTGCTCCACTGAGGGCTCTTTGTGGCAACAGACTGGGGATTGTTTCTCACCCCTCCTAATATAGCCTCTCTTGGCTTTTGCTGTCCTGCCTAGAGAGGTGGGAAGCCACACAGCAATGGCAGTGTTATGGGACTCCACCCTGCGCGCTCGCTCTATTGTCAGTGTAGGCGACGTGCAGGGACTTCAGTGCATCCTCGCCACAGAGAGGCTATCTGAGGCTGCAGAGCTTCCAGCCTTAATCAAGACGCCCTCACATCAAAATCTGTAGCTTTGTTTACAGCCTGACTGCGGTTTGTTTTTCTCCCTGCTCTATAACTCACTCTCCCGAAATCAAAGCCTCCATCCCAGTGGATCTCCTCATGTTGTTTCATGAAGCCCTACTTTCCTAATTGTGTCAGTTTTTATCTCATAGGAGCCATGATTAACAATGGTGTTTTTGCCTGTGAGTTGTGGCAGCAGCGTCACATGGGACAGAATTGCATGTCTACTGTATTTGTCAGCATACTTTTGTGTTTGATGGGCACACAACTTTATTATTCCCCTTTTCAGCATACTGCCTCAAATAAAGCAAACAAACAACAAATCAGTGTTTCCATTATAATTGTAACTGCATTAATGAGGGAAATTGGTGTAGGCCATGTCGAGGTCAAATCACTCATTCACATGGCCACGGGATTATCATATTTTATAAAATTCCAAAATTCCACTGTATGTAGCAGAAACACTGCCAATAAATCTATCACAGAGGGATGGGGGCAGAGGAAGGAAATTGGATTTTGTCATGCGTGTCGTCAAGTACTTAATCTTGAATATCTGTCGCATATTAAGAGCACCTTCATAGGGTGCAAAACACTGCCTCTTCTCCTTTCTCCACTGGAGGCCTTAAGTGGCTGTGTGGAGTGTGTTTCAATGAAGGAGGTCCTTAGGGACCGGTTTGGGTGCTTTTTGTGCTTCACCGCCCTGGGTGCTAAAGGAAGATGCTGTCATTCATCAGGAGACGAGAGCAGCCAGAGTAGGAATTTATTGAAAAGTAAGGTTACACATTTAGCTACTTAAAATTGTGAAAGGGACTAGGTGATTTGTTCAAGTAGAGAAAGGAATGGATGAATGAGACATTTATTTTTTTCCCTTCAAGTGCAGTTTAGCCTGTTTGCTTGAGCGATTCTGATGACGTTTACACACAGCTACCTACGTTATAGCCTGACAGCGTATTGATGGTACAGGTGGCAGGTAGATCATTTAGCAGCTCATGTGCACCAACACACGTGCAGCATTGCCTGGTTCCAGTTCTGATTGTAACAGCAATATTAAAAAATTAAAAAAAATAATTTATTTTGCGTTAGTTTAGCTGTTTGCTTTCCCTACCTTTTTATACGTTAAAAAGTGGCTGTCACTGATGGCAACCAAAGGCCAACAATATAAGAATATGCATATAGTCTCCCCTGTTAGCCTGATTCTGTGGTGATTATATGACAAATGATTTAAAATTGTAGGTGTTCATTTGCACTGATATGAAGACCTCCTTGGTTACTATAAGAGACAGACATTTGAAGCTGTAAGTTATTAGAAGTTTTACAGTAATGAAGACAAGTTTAAATGACAGAAGACAATCTTATCTGTAACTTCCTGATGGTCTAAGGATTTTTTTAACTCTTACGAGACATTCCTAAGAATTCATTGTGATTGCCTGGAACCTCATGAGTGTTAATTTACGTACAGACTAAATGTCTTTGGAAAGTCTGATTTGAATGAGCACTGAAAATGAACACTAGACATCCTCCTTGAGCACTAATTGAAGCCTTGTCCACTCCTTTTCCTGTGTGTGTGCTCTTGTGTGCATGCATGCTTTTTATGTATGTGTGCATATCTACAATAGATTATGACTAATAAGAGAACTGAATGACCCCCAGAATGCTGGACTCTTGGTGTTGTAAAAGCCTCATAATGCTCACTAAGCCGTACTGATGTGGACTATCCAGGTGGTTACACCCCTTTGCATTTCATGTTGTTCTGACTTCACTATTTTATGTATTGCTGATTTTTTTTTTCTCCCCCCACTGCAGTGTGGTGCATGGTATTAGTGCTGCTGCATCTGGAATCATTCCCATGCAAACCATGATCAACAACAGGCTAAATCAGTTGTGCCAAAAGAACCAGCTTCACCCCCGCTGACGTGCAAAAGCCGCCCCACATGGGTAGTAAGAGTGCAGAGATCTGTAGAACTAACATTTAATGTGGTCTGAATCTTGAAGTTGGGGGAAGGGGGGTTGGGGTGGGATAAATGAGTTGGCAGCCAGAAGTGAGCTGTTCTTTGAACAGCACAGATGTCGCTGAGGTAGACACATATGAAACTGATGGCTGGGCGGGCACGTTGATGTGCATAGGGGAATGCTAAATCTAATCCACAAAAAGTATATGTTGCCCATATTGGAGAAATCCTGAGCCTGCTAATGACTGCTGTTACAGAAAATGCACTTTTGAGGCTGGGTGGTTGGAAATGAATATAGAAGGGGTGTTTTTTATTGGCCTGTGTCTGTTTTGCAATCAATCATCAGGTAGTATATGTTCTGAAGAGGAGTGGGCATGCTTTTATCATGTTGTCTGTGATTTTTTTTTTGTATATTCACAAGGACAAGTACACAACATTGTATCGCTGCTCTTGAATGATTCTCCAATTAGATTAAAAGCATAGCAAATGAATATACCTGGAAATAAACCGATTTTTTAATTTTATTTATCTCATGTGAAGTGCTCTTCATTGGTGCATGGACTGCAGTAGCTCATCGTGACTGATTGTGAAAAGGTGTCTTTATAGCAAATATAATAATTTGATTAGGTACCCCTGCAGAATCCCAAGAAGAGCAGGGACATCACTCTTCCAAGCTCATAGAGAAGGAGAAGCTCAAGCAGCATCTGCATTTCTTTGGAAACATTTCAATAAAGTGTCATTAATGTCAGGTCTTTATGGTGGGAAATGCACTCCTGCACTGTCTCTCCTTTTGAGCCGTATCCAGTTTTCCGTTTGCATAATCTGTTTAGGAGATATAGAACCCAGCAGGGCTCAGTCTTCACAAGGGGCCTTCAATGAATTGTAACCAGATTTGCGCACGCTTCTTAGAAACATGAAAGTATCTTACTGGTAGTAACTGCATTATGTCAACAGATATGTTGTGATAATTTTTGCTTAAATAAATTGCCTTGAGGGATTGTTTCTCACCATGACATTCTTACTAGAAAATTGTGGCCAAGTTATCTGCTGTGCACTGCACACACAGCATTCGTCCTGTGTTTACAACAAAGGTGGAGGAGCTATCTGCAGAGGCACTGCAATGAGGCTCAGCTTGCTGAGTTTGACTTTTACATGAACATTTTAAACTGTTTCCGTCCAACAAGGGTAAACATACTTTATGCATGCATACATTTGTCTTCTCTCCCTCCCTTCCTCTCTTTAAAGTGGCTTTCTGTCCTCATAATAGTGGCAGGTTGTTTTTTTTTGTTACACTGAAGAACAAAGAGCAATGCCAGCAAAAAAGACTTCTGAAATGCCTTAATGCAATTGAGCTGCTAAGCACTGAGTTGTATAAGGTTATCAGTGGCTGAAATCCCTCATGACGTGAGACATAAATCACACGCGTCAGTCGTCCTTTCTTTTTTCTTTTTTTCCCCGTCATTCTGCAGCCTGCTGACTGCTATGGAAGTCTCAGAGGGACTTCAACCTTGACGCATTGAATTCTTCCTGGACCAGCCATGACATTAATATCATATTCCTGTCTGCACTCACTCAGCATGAGTGAGACTAGTCTTTATTTTCATGTATGTCTAAACGTGTTTATGTGGTTATTACCTGGTGAAATCATTAACCTGCTCTATATTACATTTGTTTATGGTTGTGAAATTCTGTACATGTAGCTTGCTCAGAATGCAGACAAAAAGAAATGTAGCAGCCTATTTTCTAATTATTATAACCAAATTTCCAGCCGTGCTCAAATTTCAACTAATGAAATTTTTATTCCTTATCTGCTGATTAGCTGATGAGCCGGCCGAACCCACTCTCTCCATTATTAAGAGTGCAACAGGAGAATTGCAGCCCATTTTTCTCACTTCTAATGGAAGAATAGGGCCCAATCGAATTGTAATCCCACAACCTCTAGCATCGTCGAACATTGAGCCAAAGTGGCAGGTGCCTGTTATAGTCTCCGTCTCCTTCTCTAATTTTCACCCTCTGTTCCCACTGATTTGAAGTCAGCTTCATTGCCTGACAGCCGCAGTGCATTTCAAGAAGTCTGTTGCTCTCACCATTGTGAGTTGCCAGAGCTCTGGCAGGTGTAAGACATGGCCAACCTGGGATCTGAGCTGTGGAATGAAAGTAATTAAGTGAGTTCTCTCTCTATGCTGCAGACCAGTAAAGGACCCAACTAGCCCGGGGACATGGCCTAAGCCCGTGAGGTGGATTTGTGAGATTCATATAGGCTTATAGCGCAGCTTAGCACAGACCTGATGTATTGAGGCAAAGCAGTCTTGTGCTGATTCTGCTTTCATGACAAGTGTGGCTTGGCTGCAGTCCTGACACACCCTGGCATGCCACAAGGCAGATGGTGTATCCCCAGGCGCCGCCACCGCTCTCTAGCACCCCTCTCCTCACAACCCCATGCTCCTCCTGCTGTCGAGTAGTCATTAGTGCAGTGGGACAGGAAGGACACATTGGAACAATTTGGAAATATTAACCTCCTCCTAAACCCAAACATGAGTGAGGCTGCAGCGGCTGGGTGATGGCGCCTTACGGAGACCGTCTGATGATCTAAATTGTCGATGGTTCAAATCCCCTGATGCCCAGGATGGATCTATGTAGGAATTAATAACATAGTTGCCTGCTATTGGGTGACAGTAGAATACTGTAGATGCACACATTACTGGTTTGTAAAGTATAACACAGGGTGGGGTTGATAATGACCATGCAGATCTGAAATCCCCCTTGATAAAAAGTTACTTCCTACACAAACACACTGCTGTTAGTCATCTACACTACTGCAATAATGTTGAGCTATGTTGTAACATATGTTGAGACCACTTCATTCTATGACTAACTGTTTGTTTAATTTTTAATCAAAAGAAATCATACTGGTAACTGGTCTGTCTTCAGCTTACTTTTGCTTTTGTTAGGAAAAGAGTTTCCTTGTTTGTTAGGAGAGACTTTCCTTACTGATTGGAATAAGAACATGAGCCGGGTGCTGAAAAGAGCTTTTACTGCCCAGCTCGGAACTAAATATACACATGCCTGTTAAATCTGATTCCTTTTTTTTTGTAGAGTTAGTGGTTTGATGACAAGCTTTCAAAATGTTTTAAACACAAACCTTTAAGTACGTTTGGACATGGGGGCCAGATACAAGATGTTTACAGTGTACATGTATTCCTTAAATCAGAAGTGAGAAATCCTTAATGCTTAATTTTAGATATTTAATTAGTTACTTTCACAACGACTATTTTGAAGTAAAAATGATGTATTGCCCTTCAGCCTCTGCAGAATGTTAAACCAAGAGCCACTTGTGACTGATTGGCGATTCCTGTTTTGCTTTCAGGGCGACCGACTGTTAGACTTTGATTTAGCCTGATTTTGATTGTTCGAGGTAGCAAAACAAGTGTTCTTTGCCCTCTTATAACCATTCTACTTTAGACATTTAGCACATTACAATTTCCAAGCCATAAATATTAACCACTTATGGACAGCAAGGCTGTTGCATACCGTAACAGGCCCAAACTGAAGGCCAAGCAAAGCGTAGTGTTTGAGTCTTGAATCCAAGCTTTGGTTTTAATCCGTGATTGCATTTAATCCCAAGACATCACTCTGTCTGATGCTATCAGATTTTTTCATCACATACCCCGCCCTTTATTTGTGCTACACTATGTCAACAGGAAAGGCAAAAAGATGATGTCATGTGTGGAGTGGCTCCACACATAACTCAATAAGTGATAGAGCCATTGTTTCCTGAAACATGCCCAAACATTCTTGGCTCGTGAAGATGCATGACATGGTAAGGTGGTAGACGTTTAAGGTGTGAGCCCTGCTAAATCCTCACTCTGGGGGAATATGTATACTACTTCTGTCATCTCAAGCTGCCTTTGAGAGTATAAGCTACAGCGTTTGGAGTGTTCTGTCACATTTGTGGGCTTTGGTCTCAAACCTCGAGCCACTTTGCTACAGTATGTGGACCGCGGTCAAATGGGCACTGGCCTCATTTAGGCCTCCCATTTAGATGATTCACATGTTTTGTTTTGCTTTTGTGAAGGTTACTTATTCTTTGGACTTTGTTTACAGTGACTGTATCTGAGGTGGGTTTGGTGCACGCTATGATTACTGATGGCTGAGTTTCTATGCAACAAGGTGCGAGATGGTAATGACACTGTGGCTGTAATGGATAATTTGCAGAGAGTTTTGGGGTCTCTGGGGCCGCAAATATGATGCTTATTTGAACAGCTGAATTTGAATTCAACTTGTGAGGGAAATATGTATATTTATGCTTCACAAAAACAAACCAGGACAATGTTTGTATTGGATTTTTACCCCTGCTTAAATTCACAGAAGCAAAACATTCGAGGAACCCATAATTATGCTGTGGCAGAAAAAAAAGGTCCTAGTTATTTTCCCCAAAACAGATGGAGAGGGAATATTGAAGAAGGCGGATTTAACACACAGTAGCTGCTGTGAAACACATCCGTAGTACTTACTTCCTTTGCTATTATTTCCTAATCCATGTATAGTGGAGATGATCTGTGCAGGAATATAGCTGCCAGCATTTCCTTGTCACTAAGCAGCTTACAAATTATCCCTAGTAAACTTTCTAACATTTAACACGGACATTTTTTTTGACTGTGTTAAATGACTCCTGACCTCGATCAGTACTACAAAAATGTTGGCGCTTTTCCAGCCGAAGAGAAAGAGAGGAGCCTTCCAACTCTCTCTTCTTATTTGCTTTCCTGATGCTTGGTAGGTGTGTGTGCGTTTGTGTGTGCGTGCTCGCGTCTGTGGCACTCTCGTGGGTGGCCTACATTATGGTGTTAGCTTCTGGGAAGTGTTCTCCCTCTGTGGCAAAGATGGACAGTGGTCGCTCTCAGGAAAGCTGGCTAGGTGGAGGCATCGCACAGCGGGCATGAGGCTTGGTCCACCTCCAGTCTGCCCCACCCGGGCCCCATCCACTAGATGAGTGATGAGCTTGTTTATAAAGAGACCAAATCCCTTCCTGTTACACATGACTCATAGGGTGTAGTGCCAGTCATGTACGTGTTTACATGCTTGCTTAGGTGTATGCACAAGCGTTTCCTTATTTGTTTGAAACCCATTGATAAAATGTTGCCAAGTTACAGAACATGCGGTACCCTTCTCATCTGCCCACTGATTGGCAGGACTAGACTGTCAGGAGTCTGAACAGAGAAAATTTCTAACAGCCGGCCCATATCCCTGCAGTCACCCCTCAGTTGATGCAGTGACCGAGAGGTCAGGTGGCTCAGATGGGAGTTTATTTTCCTTTAAAGGCAAGATCTTTACTTTTAAAGTGGTGTCCTGGTAGATGAAGCAAACATTTCAGGAAAACAACTATCCCCCCAAGGCACCATAGACGTGGACTGCTGCTCTGCTCCCTAAAGGCTCGAGCTGTATTTCTGGGTCTCAGGACGTCCACCTAATTGCCGTCTACTGCACAAAATGCTCAGCAAAAGAGCAAGACTGCAATTAGCCGTGGCTCACTGCCAGCACTCTATAAATCTGCCAAATTGTTTCTCTTAAGAAAGTTGAGCAGTTGTGGTCTTCTTTCCTCTACTTTTGAAATGTAGGTCTGTCACTGGGCTATCGTATAATTAGGCAGACCAGCAGTAGCAGTGAGCGTGCTGTAAGGCTAAAACCTGAGGCATTGTGGTGGTGTGCTGAGGCATACAGAGGTGGGATGTTATTTATGTGCTTCTCCTTTTATCTCCCGGCCTGCCTCGGTGGATATCACTTGGTCCTGTCCTGGGCCACAGCAGTATCTGTCAAACAGCTCTCCTGACACCGAACCCATGTTGTAGTGTTCAGCAGAGCGGCAAAATGAATTCCCCTCTTGCTATTTCACTTTTCTTCCTCCCTCCATCTCACCTTTCCTTGTTTTTTTCTTTTCTTCTGCAGCTCATTATCCTTGAAGACTATGCGGACCCTTTCGATGCTGAGCAGGCTGGTGGCACTCAGACCTGTGTGGAAAAAGTGACAACTGAGAATGATGGCTACATGGAGCCATATGAGGCCCAGAAGATGATGGCAGGTAGATCAAACTTTGAATTGGTTTTCATTTTTGTGTCTCCCAGCCACCTTTCATACATCTTCACACCTTCAGTAATTGCAGGTTAAGTGACACGTAACTGATTTTTGTTTTTGCTATGACTTCATATTGAATGGAGTCATGTCCAGGGGGAGTATTACTTAGTATGCAGGCCATATGTTTCCAACCTGGAAGTTAATGAAGAGGCTCAATCGGCATAATGCCACTTTACATGACAGGCGCAGCAGAGCAAAAATGACCTGTGTGTAATGAAAGACGTCAAGAAATTGTCAAATGCAGTGACCTTACCCCCAGAAATCATACAAGCCCATAAGTGGTTTAAAAACACACCTCAGAGGTATAGGACCAATAAAAAGAGAGGTGGGTTTTTTTATTCTGCTGAACTGTGTGCGTATGGAGACAGCCACTTGCTGGGATTTCCAGGAAGGCTTTTTTTTTGAGACAATAGCTATGTGCTAACATAAGAATTCAGTTGAACCACATTCTCCACACAGCTTTGTCACAGCTCACATTCATTCTGTGGCTAAGGGAGCACAGCAATGACAAAGAACAAAGAATGTGCAGAAAGAGAAGAGACATTATGCAAAATCTGGAGAAAACTAAACATGTAGCAGCTGGTTTCCTCTCCAAAACAGACCATAGTACCTAAGAAAGGAATGTTGCAAAAACAATTTTGTATGACTGTCAGGCCTCAAATGGATGTTTCTTGAACATGGATAAATGCAAAACAATATTTAGGCCTTGAAATACTGACACAGTCATATCATCTACAATATATCTGTACCTCTCACCCTCCCACACACACTGTACTCATATAAACGCACATACACACTCGCTCCCATTGCTCCCACAAAGGCAGAACATGAATGTCTCTGTCCCTTCTCTGCAATTTTCTTTTAATGGGTCTCCAGACGATCTCTTGTTTTCATCCGTCTTACTGGTTTGACCTCTGGTCCAGTCACTGCCTCAGCTGAGTACAAAAACTCAAGATTTATCGCCTCTCTCAGGTGGAGAGATCTGAGCATGGCATTTTGTGCTATCAGTTGAATCTTGAAATCATACCAATTTTTTCTTTTTTTTTTAATTCAACGCTGTAGTGACAAACTAAACTATGCTGGCAGCAATTGTCTGTTTAATCTGATGAAATCTTCAGGTTTTAGAGACAAGACAGATGCAACCAGAAACAACTACAACAAACGACTCTGTTGGTGTTGTTTTCAGGCTGCCTGCTTTTATCCATCATATCTATTGATTGTCTCTTTCCTTCTTTTCTGCTGTTTTGGCTGAGCTGCCAGGGTTTTGTTTTAAATATAGCTGTTATAGTGGATTTCTTTGGCTCTACTGTCCTTCTTTTAGTATTCATTTTGATCGATGGATTTTTTGCCATGGAAGAGTGGTTTCACAGGCATTAAATAATGCAATTAAATCAAACATGCAGGCACAGAGGTATGCCATTATTTGAGGACGAGTAATATTTGATGTATTCAACTGCATTTCAAATGTGTATAGAAAAATTTCATCAAATATCTGACAGAAGTAAGTCTGACAGGCCATATTGATAACTATGGGTTAGAGTGTAAGATGTAGTCATGTTTACAGAAGCATACATAATAATGTTTCAGCGTATAATCTTTGTTAACTGCACCAAAAACCCACTTTTTATGTGTCACTGGTTTGGTAGCAGTGTAGCAATATCAGCTAGGGTTGCTGATTTCCTTCAACATTTATGGATCCAGGATTAAAACACCCAGCATGAATGGTCTTTTTCAACAACACCTTGCTCCAAATTCACACAATTACACACATTCACGCTTGGACGCTGCCCAGTTCGGCCCCACTCAGGCAGTAGGGGTTAAGTGCCGTGGCCGAGGGTACTTCAGTGATGTAATGAGGGTCAGGCACTGCTCTTTCACTTTCTCTCACAGCGCCATGCATGCACCAATACATCAGTATACTGACTATGGATATAGAGTAATTGCTGCATCTCTCATACTGACAGCAAATTGGTCAGGCAGAACTGCACACTCAGAATTTAGCTGGCTAAAAAGAAGGGAGGAACCACTGCATGGGCTGCAGCACTGAACCAAACTGCTCATGTGAAGCTAGAGGCTTGCATCTCTCTCTCATTCTGTCACTATTGCTCTTTGTCATCTTTTTCTCTTTCACTCTCCAGGCTAGGCACAGTTTTTTTTTCAATGACAACTTGCAGTGTTTACAATACTAGAGTTTTCTTTAGCTTTTCTCAAACTGTTGACTGTAGAAAGCCATGGCTCTAAAAGCCTCCTTCTCTTCCCATCACTTGCTTTCACAGATGGGTGCAGATGGACACAAAACCCCAAACATGCCAACACAACAGAAACTTTTCTATTTATGGCTGTCAGAGCAAGTTTTTAATTTACCACTAGCCAAAATTATATCATCTATAAAATGGTTCGTCTACCTCCTCATAAAACGGACTTTAACTGTCTCAACTTGTAAAACTCAAAGGTGTATAACAGAGAGTTTCTTATAAAAAGTGCTTCCTACTTAATTCTAAGAAGTAGACTGGAAATAAATCAGACTGACTTTTGTTGTTTGTCTTCACAGACGATCTTTAGGTTTCAGGTTTCAGCACAAGATTTACTGCTGTCAGCTTGAATCTCACAACACACTCATACGTTGTTGTTGTGCTACTTTAAGTTTTTTTAATTAAATCTTCCGAACAATTGCAGTATTTTAGTTATCAGTATCTGCTGATATTTATATTTATAATTTCCTGCATAAGACGCCTTGATATCAATCCTGCTTATTAGCTTGGGGAAGCCCTATTTGTAACTCATATTTCCATATATTCTGACACATGCTGAACCACTTGCATGTTATAACCTCTTGGAACTGGGCACCTCCAAGTAGTATCTTTATTGCTGACTAATCGCATGTGGTTTTGCACTGCCTTTAGCAGAGATTAGGGGTGACAGTAGAGTAGGTAAGCCCTAAAGCAATAGTGTGACTAAGCTGTTCCATAAATGATTCCATGGATTGAAAAGTCTCTCTAACAATCTAATTTACATCACAATTATCCAGAGGAAACTGTGTGAATATTGCTCGTTAAAAAGTTTCATTGAGGAAGTCGCAGTGATAAAGTGTATGGTTTAGAGCCTCTATAAAGACTTGCCTTTTTAGCTACACAATCTGCAGTTGTCAGTGCTTTTCAGCAAATTCTGTTTTTCTAGACACATAACTTGAGACAAATCACTTCCTCTGGGGCAGAAGGTTATTCCCAGTAAAAACCGTAAAACAGTAAAAACAGTACAACACTGGATGTTCAGGATAACAAGTGAACTACAGGTAAAGTTATTGTTGTTAGGATATTAGCTGAACATTTAATTTAAATGTTATTGCTGCTTTCTTGAAATCATTTGAATGCCAACGTTTTATTTCCAAACCTGAAGGTCACATACTGTACATCTATTTGCACAATCACTCTGACATCATTGTGAGCAGCAAGCATGAGGTCAGTCTGTACTCTTACACTGATTAGAAAAGGCTTTTTCACACTCCCCCTTTGCCTTGTATTTAGCATTTGATAAGCCATTGCAGCCTCAGAGGTAAACAACCTGATTGATTATGCTTTACCATGTATTGTATTGCAAAAAAAATGATCTACAAGTTACATGAAAGCATTTTATTTTCTATAGAGATGAGCAAACAAATAGCTTGTTGCACAAGAAAAGCCACTGCCCATAAACAACTAATCGGATATCTGCATTCCATTCTTTGAGCATTATTTTGAATAGAAATGTTTAAAGATCTATAAGAAGCTCCCAACAGTCTTTCAAGTCAACTAATCCTCTACACCATTATTGTTCACTAGAGGAAATTGATTTCAAAGACACTGCTTTGTTCAAGTACACCTGTTTTGTATTCCAAGTAGCAGTTCCTCCATTGTTTTTTTATTCTTAAAACTTGAATTTGAGAGCCAACCGACCAAAACAAGTCTAAGGCGCCACCCACACAAAGGGACCAATTAACCGCGTTGCTTTATTATTAAATCACAAAGGGTCACATGTTTTTTAAAGAAGTGTACAGTATAGTTAAGGTCTGTCGCAACCGGATGTGCTATTTTGAAGACACAATTATAATCACTTGATTACACAACATTCACACTTTACACACACAAACAGATGTACTCAACCACATAGTGGGAGGTGTGGCATGCAAGGCCTGAGGCGAAAAGTGCCACAGCCGTTTACATAATGGAGTGCGCACTACTGCTGTCTGAGTGCTTGTGTTTGTTGGCACACACGCGGTTGTGCATGTGCACTTGACTTTGTGTGCATGTGTGTGTGTGAGCTGAAGTGGCTGGTACCCATGCTTGTGTGTGTGTGTGTGTGTGTGTGTTGTGCTCCATGTCTCTCTCTCCCAAGAGCCATCCTTAGTGAGGCTGAGCCGGCTGATTTATGGGCCCGCTGGAGGGGCATGTCATGACTTCCTTAACCTGAAAAGCCAGCCCCACCCCCCCCATAGGCTGCTCCACACTGGCTGCTGGCCGGGGCTTACTGCACCACCTGCAGTTATGTGACTTGCGCGGCCACACTGTCTTTACGTTTCCAGAGTGCCTTGAATGTTTGTCATTGCATGTGCTATCTTTGTATCCATGTAAGTCTGTTGAACGTGTGTTTGGCGTGTGTGTGTGAGCGAGCGAGGTGTTCTGGCATGCTGAGTTATTGTATTGAATGTGTGGAGCTTGTTTGTGGGTGTACGTATTTTGAATGTCTGCAAGTTCATGACACATTTCACACTTGTACTTTCTTTCTATGTCTTGTCGTCTCTTCCGAACACACCAAGATACGTTGACAGCGTCCCGCACACACACACACACGCACACACAAACACCTTCTCAGCTGTCAGCATGGCCATTCCATACATACCTCAACGCAAGCAGCAGCACCTTATCATAAGAGGAACTGTTGGAAGAAAGGCCAGAATCAACTTTGGCAATGTTACTTTATCTGCTCCACTTGACTCTGTTCCCACATTGTTGTAACTGTTGAGACTTGTTACATTGACAAGTACAAGGGGGCGGGCTAGTACTGCAGGGAAGTCTGCGTCAAGCCATTTCTCAATGAACACACACTCTTCATCATACTCCCCAGTCAGCCAGCCAGGCAGACGAACATGTGAGAGTTTTCCCACAGTGCAGAGGAGGCCTGTTGTGCAAACAGCTTGCATGATTGAGCTCTCCTGAACAAACACACTTCAGTCCAGTCCACTTGCCAGTCGTCAAGCCATAGCCACGCCACTGCACCAAAAGTGTGTGTTAAGTTGTGTGTGGGGTGGGGGTGGGGGGGTATCAGACAGAAATAAACCCTCCGGTGTGAAATACTTTACGACACTGGTAAATTTATTACATGCCGTGTTAAAGTTCTAACCTCAATTTGTCCTCATCCCATCTTTCAGGCCACGCTTAGTCATTTACGGCAGGAAAGTTGTGCAACAGGGCCAGAATACCCAGAGGGCAAAACCTTGATGTTTTCCATAATGGTTGACTCACGGTAGATGGGTGTTTGCTATTTCTCTTTCTCTCTGTCTGAGAAATGTGCTGGGAAATGTCTTCAGGCGCTGGCACCTCCTGCACTGCACTCCCAATGATGTGAAGACTACCATCCAGTGCCAAGGAGATGAGTCATTAGCAATGGAGTTGATTATTTCAGTTAATCATGATAGTGTGGTGCTAAGCCCCCTGTTGGCTCCACAATATAAATGCCAGGACCATTACCAGTTTGGCAGAGGCCTGAGTTGGTGAGAGAACATGTTCAGGGGTGGGGAGACTGAAAGAGGGATGGTGAAGGGGGAATAAAGGCAGAGAAAGTGAAAGTAGCAACAAAGGGACTAGAAAATAGAAATGCGTGAGAGACTGCCCGAGACAAAAACAGAAAAGTAAAGAGAGTGACTGGATAGAGGGCTAGAGGCAGTGACAGTGGGAACAAAGTCATATTATGGCACCTCTGCGTTACTTTATTGGACAATTTAAGAGAAGAGAAAGGAGGCATGGTTTCCACCTCCTCCTCCTCACTCACTCACACGAGGGAAAACTCACTCCAGGCGATGGCAGGTACATGTGGCTGCACATTTCTTGGCCTGTAACCCTGCCTTTATTGCCCCAAGCTGTAACTTGAGGAATATCCGGAGCCGTCAGTAGCACCTTCTCAAAGGTGAATTTCTTTAAGGAATTCTGGAAATCTTTGCTATTAGATGGGACATTTGGTTAAGTGTGCTGTCAGTATAGCACGCAAAAATCCTCTCACCTCTGTCACATCTGCCTTGGTGCATTTGAAGGGTTGCTCAAGAATTACCTCGGCAACACAATTGTGCATTACCCTAGCTGATTATAGGCAGCTATAAATAAGCATGGACTGCAAGGCCAGTAGCTAAAAAGCAAGTTATTGCCTTACACTTTACCTTATGTGTTTTGGGCTGTATTTCACAATTTGTAACTGTATGTTTTGTGAGTTATGATGTCTTTAGTTTACTCAGTTGATTGAAGAACCATGACAGGGCAAAAATAGTGTATACAAATTGGCTCTGCTGTGGGGCTAGCTTGGTAATGGCCAAATGATGTAAGATGATAATGTCAGGTGAAAAAAGTAAGGGGTTGAGCCTAATCCTCCTATTAGGTACAAAAAATTGCCTCAAGTTCACAACTAGTTACTCTCATTTTTTAAGATTTCCTGTTCTGTTTACATTTCAAGATTTTCACTTATTTAACAGAAAACAGGGAAACATGTTCTATGCTCCATTCAGTGTTTGCCAGGTTTTGTCAGAAGTGAGCTACCCACTTGTCACATCTACATGATCCCATGAGAAATGACTGACAGTTATCACACACAGATCTGACAGGGTGGTACCAAGTGATGCAAAACCAAAGCTCCACAGTGCCAGAGCTGGTGTCAGGTGGTCTTTTTTTTGGGGGGCGGGGTGGGGGAGTGGGGGGCTTGGTGCCAAATGCTCAGTGTAATTAGAACAGAGCTGGGTTAAATTTATGGGGGAGAAAAAACCCAACTAAAACAGAAGAGTGAAAACATCCCTCCAGTGTGAACCAAAACTTGGAACTTGGAATTGCAGTTTAATTTAGCTAGTTTGTTTGAAGACTCTGTAATGCAAATGATAATTTATAAGACATTATTATCATGTGCAAGATGTTCCACTACATGCTGTTCATTGTAGTCCGCAGTGTTCTCCAAGTAAGTTTGTACTTATAGACTCCCTTCAATTTGTTTAGATTAGAGATGCTCTCTTCACCAACCCTTCTGTTGAGCCTGGAACAAGCATTAGGAAACCCACACAAAAGCTCTAGTAGATCTAGAACATACAAGACATTTAACATGAAAACTGTGACACAATTGGTCATAATACATAATTCACATGAACAACAGACACACTTTGTAAATGAGCGCAGTTTTCCTGTTTTCTTGGTTGTAACCAGTGACTCAGCAGCAGATCTCACCTCATTAACTGTTGATGTGGGTGGAACTGAAAACCAGTCAAGACGTTTGAAAGAACCATGTGGAGACTTTTATGTAATTGTTGTGCTATGTAGCACCGATATCCACTTCAAAGAATGGAGCTGTAATGTGTATGTGATGCTCAGTGGCCAGAACAAGAAGAATGATATTGTGCTGAGCTGTGTAACTCTGTCATGATGAACAGCCGCACATGAGCTTAGCACAACATTTCCTGGCTAAACTGATTCAGTTCAAAAAATAGTTTTTTGTTTCCTTGACTTTGACACTGACATGCAGTCCAAAGGGTTATGGTTATGTGTCTCTGGCCTACTGGACAATGGCCAGCGAGCTCTGTGGTGTGGAGGGTCATTTGGCAAAGCTGAAAAGGGGAAGGTGTAGGAGGTGGGAGGAGAGGGGAAGAGCAGGAAGACTGACGACTTATTGATGAAATGAGATAGCTCTAGCTCTAGCCTGATAACCTCCCTCCCCCTCACTTACTGATGAATGCCGCCCAGCATTGTAGCTTAGACCTCTCAGTTGTTAATGTATCTGACATTTCCACTAGATATTGACACATGCAGTGCTGGTTAGAGCTCAGCATTGCATGTGCTCCTCATATTTTTTTTTTAAATTTTACACATCCTAAAGGAACTCAGAACTTTTAAAGGTGCACAGTCACGCAAAGCCTCCATTATTTCTTATGATTTGCGCTGAGAGTTTGTTTTAAGCTATCTCCACTGACAACTGACATCATAGCAACAACTGCATTACTGTAAGGTTCAAACATTTGACACGTATGGCTTATAGTTGTGTAACTAATTTAGTCAGTTTGTTTATTTTTTAATCAAAACATGATTAATCTCTAATCAACCCAGCATCACATGAGACCAAAGTTTCTAACAGCTGGTTCCTGGAGCCAAAACAGTTAGTGTAATGGAAATAAAGGAGCAGCTTCATTTCTATAGCGTAGTTCTGCTGTGGAAAAACATGGTATAGACACTTCTATTAGAACTACTACATAGACTTTTATACTTTTTTCTGAGGATTGGCGTGGACCCTAATTTGGTGCTTCCATGGGGATAATGACTGATTTGCAACCAACAGAGCACTGCAATTGGTCTGCACAGGTTTTTGTTTTCCTTTCTATTTTACCAGCATTTGATTTACAATGAATGATTTTTTTTTCTAATTCCCTCCCATTTGGGGTGAACATCTTTAAACAGACAGACCCATCTCAGCCCTGCTCTCTCAATGATCAGGATACCTAGCATTTAGGAGTTTTCTACCATAGCAGCTGAGTGCACACACGTACAGACACGGGGACACAGACACAGATCGAGCAGCACCACTGAGAGGAAGTGGTGTGTATTAGCCATAGCATTCTTGCTGATCTCTGATATCCTGCTGTGCCAGGCTGTGCCAAATCAAGGATGGATGGGATGGCAGACCCACCATCCATCCGTTACAGCTGAATAGGTAGGGAGGGGGTTGGAATGCAGGTGGGAGGGAGGCACTGGGCAGCCACTATGGCGCAGGTTGGAGGTGCTGAAGTCATTCATTTTAAAGGTAAGATTAATGACACCATTAATCCATGTCTGGGCCACTGCAGAGGAGGACAGGGCAGAATTCATACCCACTGCTGGCTACCCAGGGCCTGCAGCACACACGCATGAGCTCTGTTAACACGCACACACATACATAGATCTTGGCACACACAGCTGTTGTGCACACAGACACACTTCCCTCTGGGTCATTTGATATGTCAAGTATCCATTTGGCCTGAAGTTGTGATGGAACTTGAGGCTGTGGCTTGTGTCTTTGTTGGAGGCAGGCAGTTACTTGTTAGAGGTTATTGGTCTGATTTTACTGGCTGGTGAGAGAGAAAGAAAGAGAGAGGGGATGACAGACTTGGTGAATTAGTAATAGAAAGGGACATGCCTGGCACCAATCTGATTGCAGGCCTGTGTTATTTGCCGCGGCTGTAGTCAAGCTGGAGAGGAAATCTGGCCTGTTGACACTCTGGTGCGACGGAGAGCTTTTAGGTGTGAGTGTGCGCGAGTGGGCGGCTAGCACTCTGCAGCTGTTGAAGGACACGGTAGGAACAGATGGGCACCAGAAAAAAAAGACGGACACGGGAACATCAGATAAACACTCAAAGGGACACAAATGCACAATCCACTGAAACCACTTACAATTCATATCAGAGTGTACTGGGCTGTGCGGTAGGTAGCGTGTGAAAGTAAGTAACAAACATGCGTCATTAAATTAAGTTGTTGGGGCAATGTTATACCTAATGGCACAAATTGTGAGTCTGTATTGCCTGGAAATCAATGAAGAAGACACCACTAAACTGTACAGTTCTCAAAAACATAAATCAAATAAAAACAAAAACAAAATCTTATCCGTCATACTCCTCTGAGAAAATGCGTACAAATGATCTAATAGAGAAGTCCAGGCTCGTAGCCAGTGTTGGAGTAGACATCCTCTGTAACCTTATGTTTTGGGACATGTTTATCTGCAGTCTAAGTGCATCCGGATCAATAGTTCTGGAGTCACCTTGTCCTTGTGTTGTTTGACGAGGCTTTTCACTCATAACCCATGACCAATATCCTCTCTCACATAGAGCCTTCGTTTGGACTCTGTGTGTGTGTGTGTGTGTGTGTGTGTGTGTGTGCGTGTGTGTGTGTGTGTGTGTGTGGAAAAACTGATTGGGGGGTGGGGCTCTCTGTACATTTACAAGCACACGAAAAAGCAGGTTACACAGATAATTGGAGAACACATTTACATTGTATTATCCTGGTTAGTAATATGACTGTAGTGATAGAAGACACTGCTTCCTGTCTTGGTGGAAACAAACATATTCCAACTTGTAGAGGTTGTTGGTGTAGTTACTTTTCAGTTTCAGTCAGACTGATGGGACTGTTTAGAATATGAGAATGCGTTGCCACATTATTATCTCTGTTTTTGTTTTGTAAGGACTGTATACTGCACATTACTAATGCTAAGTGCTGGTCATCTCAGATTAGTAGCGAAATGATCAGCAGATTTCAACAAATGATCCTCAATATTACAGACTTATTTTGTTAAAGATGTTAAATGATAACTCATTGAAAAAGACAGGATAAAAAATGGAACGGTGACATTTGCAAGCAAAAAATGTCTCAACCATGTCGATCATGATTCACCATTGATATGAAGCTGAAACCTCGACTTCCAGGTGAATGGACACAGGTCATGTCTATGACTGTGCAGAGAGCACCAATCATCAAGGTTGCGGAAGATACAACTCTTGTGGGACGCATCACCAAGGATGATGAAACCCTCACCTCTCACTACTGACCAACAATGGTGCTCCTGGAGAGAGAGCGAGTAGCACCAAATTCCTGTAGGTGCACATAAGTGAAGACCTCTCCTTGACCACCAACACCGTATCACTGTTGAAGAAAGCCCAGCAGCTGACCTCTGGTTTGCTGCTGTTTTGTATAGCAAATTTTATTTTGTATATTGTAATTAATATAATTAATTAATTTAATAACAAAGAAGCTTTTCTTCTTTGTTGTTTGTCTTTGCATAGAGTATATTTTCTGTTGTTTGTGCTTTGCATTACTTTCACAGTGGGTGAGTGAGAACTGTCAATTCAGTTCCTCTGCATGTCTGGTATACGTAGAGCTGACGTTGATGTTTGTGTTTGCCTGTAGTAGAACTATATTTCAGAGTGGTCTGAGAGGAGTAACCTTCTGCTATTGTAGTGTGAGTAATGTAGCTGGGGAAGCATGTTGATGAAGCTGTCATCTTAAACCAGCACTGCTGCTCTCAGAGCTTGTCTGTATTTTTCTCTCAGTGTCTTGTATGTAGCCTAGCTTCTTAACATTTTCTCAGTCTTTTTTGTCTCTCCCATTCATATTTTTATCATATCGTCATTTCCTTTTTTTGTCTTATTTATTTCATATATGTTGAATCTCCTTTTTGCTCTCTACCTGCATCTTTCCTTCTTGTCCTCTCTATCAGTCTAGCCAGGAGGCGATAGTCTGGTACATCCCTGTTTTCGCTGTGATAGACTATGGACTAAGCTCTTTTATAGGAGCCTTGTTGTCTTGTAATATAACCCATGGGTCTTTTTTTTCTCTTGGAGCCAATTTATTGGTGACATTTATTCAGGAATGACCTTCTCTGGGTTTGTCTTCTAGAGACACACTGCATTATCGCTCCTCGCAGGGTAATCCAACCATTATTGTAGCTTGATTTAAACATTTACCCTTTTCTTTTTTAACATCTGTATACATCTCTGTGCTACAATGAACACATGTGTACTCTACCAATGAATGCTGTATTTCCCAACTGTAATTTTGACTCCAGTGCATCTGCTTGCTCAAGAGCACACACTATTCCCTCCTTCTTCGCAGATATAAAGGAATGCTCTGCTTAAACTTGAGGCGACTAATTCATTAAAATAGTGAACTAGCACCATAACGGCACAAGGGAGATTATAACCTTATCAGAGCATGTCAAGTGTGTGTTCCAAGATTCAAGATCCAATTAGCTAGATGGATTGCTACAGCGCACTCTCCGGTGAATTCATTCCATTCCAAGTGGTGTATTTTAAGCCAGAAGACTAGAATGTAAAATCATTCAAATTAATAACTTGCATCAGACTTTTAAAGAGAATAGATGCACGCCTGGAGATGACCTGTGTGTGTTGTTAGTCTAACAGTTCTGCACTTGAGAGAGGCCTTGAGAGTCTTTGCCTGTTATTGCTGTTGCCTCGACGAATATAAATGGATATTCTTCACTCAGGCAATCTGCGACCTTTTCCCCTCATTACTTATACCATCAAGAGTATAATTACTCATTGGAAAGGCTATGTTTCCTTGCACGAAAAAAAAAACAAAACATGTGTATATGTTTAACTTCCTTTGTCTTCAGCCCTGCTTTCTTTGTTTGCATCATCTTATCAATCACAAAGTGGGATCGCCAGTGCGATGAGGTGAGGCGCTGGGTCTGCCCGAGGCCCGGCTGCTGGGTTTGGGCTGTAATAGGTTGGTGCAGCCTGTTAATTTGATATGGTGTGCGGCTGAGGAGCCTCATTAGGGACAGCAGCTCACAGAGGGAGACTAGGCTTTCCATCACCACCAGGACACTATTGGCAAGAACAAAATGGGATGGAGGCAAACACGGAGGAAGGGAGAAGAAAGATAGATCATTTGGAAAGAGGATGAAAGTGAAGGAGAAAAGACTACACTTCTGTCAGCATGGGTCAGTGGAGAAGGGAATCAGGACAGGCAGGAAGAGAGAATCAGAAAACTATAAACAGTAGATCAGAAATAGGCTTATAGCCTTTTTTCCATATTGTAGACTTTAGGCTGTTAGAATAGTTTACCTACCATTGTAGACTGGCATAAATCTTTTTGATATGAAAGTCAGGAACTATAGTCAACGCAGTCATTTATTCACTGTTTTGATTTTCAACTGCTGGTGAAGAGAGAGAGAGTATGGAAGATTGAGAATCTGTGACTGCAATGATGAGCGAAAGCAACAGCACCAGAATGCTATCACCAGTCGACCAGAATGGGTAAGAAGACGGAGAGGGGGATAAAAAACAAGAATGGAGAAACAAATAAAGAGGACACAGGGAGCGAAGAAGCAGAGAATGAGAGTTCAGCGTAACAGGTTCATTTCCATCCGAGCATTGCATTTTCTCGCCTGTATGCATCAGTGTGGTCTCTGAGATGAGATGCAGCCATGGACAGAGTGAATTATTAATGTAAAGTTCACCTTCTCCACCGAATCCAATAAGTTGCCTATGATTTGACTGTCAGAAAGATTGGTGGCCTGGATAAGGGAAACTCCTGGATCACGTGGAGCCATGAGTTATCCTCCCTGGGTAATTGACTCGTGCATAGTATTGACTTTCTGGTCATGGTGTTTAAGGGAGCCTGGGCAAGACTGGAGCCCAGAGTCTGCCTCCTCGGGGTGGGTCCCTGGACCTCACATCGAGCTTATCCTGGGTGACCTTTGTCCAGAGCATAGAGCAGTGGTTAACCCACAGCTCAGTGATCTGGAAATACTGATTGCTGTATTGATGTGGAACAGTGGGTGCTGAGAGCTACTGAAGGGCTGGCTGAAGTGGTGTTTTCTTCTGTTTCTCTTTTGCCTCTTTTGCTACTTTGTCTTGTCTGTCCAGTTTTTCTCTCACACATTACATTTGGCCCTTTTTTATTCCCATTCAACATGTGTATTCAGCTTTGGAGGGATGATTTTCTTCTAAAAATAACCTTGTTTTCCAGTGAATATACAGCAAGCAATGAACAGCAAACTGTTTCTATTTAACTAAGTACATGTTCTTTCTTCATGTTTGATGCACAGTTTGAATTTGCATGTTGCACCCTTGGCTCACTTGGAAATCTGGTGTGCTAATAACGATTCGGTATTCACATAGCACATCAGCATTCGGATGGAGACATCAGTGGATTCACATCTGTCACTCTGCCTCTTCCTGCCACTACGCTGCCCCTATTGTCAGACCCTGTGTTTCAGCGATCAGTCATGCCTGGAAAGACATGGTGGATGGTTTGAACTTAAAGTGAAGAGAGTGAGATGGCAGAGATGGAGACAGAAAAATAGATAAGCAAAATACAGGTGGAAAAAAACAGGAAAGGAAAGTCAGGAAAAGAGAGACTTTCAGTGGAGTGTGAAGGTATCTAGGAGAAATCCAGCAGTAAGGTGACCTCTGTTCAAATGGGACTTCAGGGGATCCCCACAGGGGTTGAAGCACAGGCTGCCTGTCCTGGGCCTGGCGCCTCTATAGGGGACAGTTAGGCTCTTTGATTGCACTGGTTCATGCCGTCTGAATGCAGAACCTTTATTGATTTTTACAGGGAATAGCCAACCAAGACGGACAGTGACCTGGTTGAGTTTTTGTAGGTGTGTAAGTGGGTATAAATCATTAGTTTCACAAATGCTTTTTTCTCTCTAGTCACCTGACATGTCAAAATTTGAATTGGTGTGTCACCTGGACCATTTTGGGTAAAAAGAAGCACAGTTAAGTAATGTTGTGTTTACATTTGTTCAAACAAGATATTTTCAAAATGTACATTATTTGTAAAGAACTGTACTCTGAAGAAAGATCTACAGGACTTGCAGAAGTTTTTTTTAAACTATTTGTATGAGTATGGTAATGCTGAGGACATTTTCCTTCCAGCTGGGTACTGCCTGAGGAGCCATGTTCATGTAGTAAAGCAACAGTGTTCATGCCTGACCTTGGAAATAGTCTGACAAAACAAAGACGCCTTTTCCAGAGCTTTTACCCACAACACACTCTTCTCATCAGCAAATGGAGTTTTTCTCAGGATTTGTTGAGATGTGAGCTTAGTAGTTGTTATGATTTCATCCATAACACTTGTTGGACTTATCACCTGTGTTGCCTTAAAAGTTAAGTTCCAAGTTCAGGAGTTTGACAAAAGAATGGTAGCTCATGGTCCACTATCTAGCTTTTGTTGCTTTTATCTGTGATACAGTTAAAAAAATTGAAAAAAGCTAGTAGATGGACCTTGAGTTTGGATAATATAAAAGTTGTATATAACTATAGTTGATATAGTATAGTTGACTGTTGAAGGATAATAACGCTTCCAACAGTTTTTTCACCATTTGGAGTCACTAAATTTGCCTCAATTATTGTAAGTTGTATTTTTGTTTTGGAAGGTTTGTGGTTCACGCAGCAGTGGAAATTTTCAAAATAGTTTGCAGTAACAGTTTCCCAAAATAGTTTAATAACTGAATTGTCACTAGGCAACTTTAGTGACTCAGAAAGGCAGAGAAACTGTTGGAAGTGTTATTCGTCAACATTCAGAAACTCTGTTCCAGCACCAAGCTCCAACTGGGCAATTATGAGTAAGAAACCCTAGGTACTTAAGCTGAAGCTTTTAAAAGGGGGCCATAACTAATTTATTTTTTACTCACCCGTATTATTAATGCCATTTCAATAATTTAATTAGTGCCAAACTGATCACAACCTTGTTTCTCTAACAAACGTAAGATTCAACAGCCAAACTGCCTTCCACTGTGAGTTTGTGTAATTGGCGCAATGGATGTAAATTACATCAGTTTGACATTCAACAAGTATGTGTCCTTGTTTAACCAGCCAGACATGTCATCTGTGGTCTGACTCATCCTCTGAAGAAACATGGCACCCTGTCACTTTACTGTCGGCTAGCTGCTGAGCAAGCAAGGCAGAAAACACACACACACACACACACACACACACACACACACACACACACACACACACACACACACACACACACACACACACACACACACACACACACACACACACACACACACACACACACACACACACACACACACAAACTAAAATAATTCCTAACTTCTTTTAACCTTCTTGGTGCCACTTGCTGTGATTTACTCACACTTACTGCTGAGTAATCAGATCCACAGACACACACAGAAGATCTGAATCATACAAGTGATTGCATTTGTTTACTTTTTTTAGAGACACTCATACCTGTCATCATCTGCCACACTGGACTACTTATGGGAATTGGGAGGGTTGGCTGTCTAGTGTACAAAATCTGACTCAGGGGTTGAGATCTGTCACCTCAATCTGATAGAACATGCATTCAGACCCTGTATGATATGAAATAGCTTTTGATGATGTAATTAACATAAGAGTTCTATGAACATTAACGTTTTGTCTGCCTACGCAACTATTATTTTGGATGTCCTGCTTTGTAATCAGAGCCACACACTAGAAAACCTAGACAATAGCTGGGAGGTTTCAAAACTAAATTTAGTACCTGAATACAATCCAATCTGCTGTTACCTACAATGGGTTTATATGGACAACTAAGGCAAACCCAATATTAGATGGATGTAGTGAGCATATAGACACACATGATGTAGATGTAGCTATGCATAAACCATGTCGAAATTATTTTAACTCAAAATTAAGCTTTGTGCTTTGCCAAAAGAAAAAAAATGCTGGAAAACAGTCGTCTGGAACACAACCACAGTCATACAAAAATATCAGATCAACGAATCCTACATTATGTCCTGCATTAACTTCAAAGCATATTTTATGAGCGCTTTCAGCCTTCATTACATTTAGACTAGGGTCTGGCTGAGGCACTGGTTGCCTGGACAAGCATATAAAGATTTGGGAGTGAAGGACGACAAGTGAGGAGATTGGAAATGCATATTGTAAAATCTCAACTGGTGACATTTCCGCTTTTCAGGCTACACTGACAGCCACAGGAAATCCTCCATCCTGCTAAGAGTGGCTTTACAGTGGACTGGTCACTGTTAGAGTTTGAACAGCTCGAAGCAAAGAGACGCAGCAAACGCAGCAGCATGTGTGGTTTAAAAACGACATCTAGTGCACAAGCATCAATTTGCATTGTATACACATCAGAGTATTTTGGGTAATGACATTAGACAAGATGGCTGACAACATGTCTACATGTCCGTATACATTTATACATTTTGTTCACATATGCAGGCATCAGTGTTGCAGTCTTGATAATGGCTACTGACAACATACGAACGTGTGTTTTTGGTTTGTCCCCTATGCACACAGAGGAAGGAAATCTCTTCTTCTTCAGTGCTGTTTTCTGCAGGCAGTAATATCATTATCAGGCCTCAGAGCTCATTAAGCCCAAGCAGATGTGGCAGGCAAAGAGATGTGTGGCTTACACAAGGCAGCAGGTGAACTACAGAGGCGAGTGTTTTGTGTTGCAGTGGTGGTGATGATAGTACTTGTCTGTATGTTGCATCGTTGCGTGCTTGACTGTGGGTGATGTAGGTAGCCCTTGTCTCGGTCTTCTGCCCATGGCGTTTTTATTTATTCTGTTGGTACTGGTGCTGTGTGTCTGTGGCAGTCACTGTCCTGCTCTCTTATTATGTTAGAGAGACAGAGTGTGTGTATGTCTTTGTTCGCAACACAACTAACCTACATACAAACCAATATTGAAATTGCTTAATGTTCCTTAAATATAATAAAAATACAATAATTGTGCCAGAATGTTTGCTGGTGTCAGTGATGCACCAGGCATTGCTCACACTATGTAGCAAAATCACATTCACAACTTAAAAACAGTAAAATAAGTTCAAAATTGTTTTTTAAAAACTGTGGTTTGAATGTCTATTTTAACTACTTTGTTTAACGTTTGCAGTCATGTTTTTTTCTTCTTCCACATATTCAACACAGATGTTGAATTCAGAGGTTAAAATCGTCCCTTTTAGATTTACATGCTGGGATTTCTGGCACTGATTCAACAGTGCTCAGCAGGTGCTAATAATATACCACCAAATATTTACTAGTTAGTCTTGTGTAGACAATGTTTGAATGGTTATACATCTGTACTCAGCTTTTTTAAGGACAAATGGGAACATTAACAAAACACATGAAATTATGAGAATAAGGGTGCTTGAGCATATCTGGTATCAGTGAGCCATCAATGCCAAACTGACCAACCTGTTAATATATACAGTACCTAGTGCTCATGTACTATGGGGAATGTTGGAATATTTCTATGCATATGGAAAATGTTTAGCAAATCCGCTCAATTACATGTTATAAAATAGCGTAAGCAGCGTGTAGTGTCTGTCTGATGAAAAATGGATTCTCCCACAGAGTTCCTTTGGATGTGAGATTAAAGAGTAATTACATCATGACATGCATTGATTATTGCCTTGTGAATGAAGTCAATCACTTTGTTTACTCAGGACAAATCCAGCACCTATTTTCTTTCTTGCACTGATTGTGTGGGGTGATGGGGACCATGTTACTATGCATTGTGATACCAGAATATCTCTGTGATCAGAGCGTGTGTGTGTTTTTTTTAATATAATTTCAATAAGATAAGCAACCAGGGTTAATTACAAAAACATTAAACTTTCCTTCAGAGCGTCTAAAGGTGATGCTTCAAATTGAACCTCTTGACTTTATGTATTCTGCCAGAGCGAGGCAAGTAGAGGAACTCCGAGCAGAGTGAAAACATTCAAGGCATGCCACTCGCAGAAACTGAAGAGTCAGTTGCAGAAGTGAATGATTAACTGACTCTCAGTTACCCCATTATGTCTTTATGCTCTGTCTGTATGCACCTGTCTTTGTACTCACTGACAAATAAAGTACAGGCATCCATTACTCTCCACCCCTCCGCCTAGGGGTTGACCCTCTTCTGCCCCACAGCAGAAGTCCACAGATATCTGGCTACATTGCTTCACTATGCTCCTCTCAGTTCCCCCCATGGTGCTCTGTCAGCAGGCCCACATGTCACTGTCAGCAGGCGGCTCGTAGGGCATCCAGGCTGGGCCACCAAGCCCATCAACACCTCTCTGGGGGCTCTGGAGCCACCCGCAGGCGAGCCGTGCCGGGTCAGGCCGGGCAAGTCGCGGGGTTGAATGGAGGTGGACTATGTCCCGAGGAGAAAGACTGATGAAGGAGCAGAAGTTCTGCCCTGATTAGAGCATATGGTCTCCCCAGTTATCCTGGAGCTTGTTGGTCACCTCTGAATGAAACCCCTCGTAAAAGCAGGCTTTGTCACTGTGTGCAATGCAGGGAGGCTGTGTCTGTCCTTCTTTTTGGCAAAGCCTGGCTGCCCAGTAGGCACTGAGACACCAGAATGAGCAGAGAACAGCTGTCCCATTCAGAGCAGACTGCTGCCCTGCGGGAAACCCTCTCTATATCCTCCCAGCCTAGCGCATCAGCACCCACAAACACACAGAGGATATTTGGCTCTGTGTCTTCCTCTTCCCTCTCCCCTCTTTTTTTGCTGCCTTTGTGTCCCCTGGCTGCCTTCTCGGTTTGGATTTACTAAACAGACCAAACGGAGCAGATAAAGCAGACTAGTGTGAATAACTTCAGTCAAAACGTCTCTCCACATTTTTCAACACCAGAAACTGTGTCATGCATGTAGTAATTTTCATTCAAGAGCAAGTACCAACTGGTAAATTTTATTTGTGTGATTTTTGTCTATGGACATGGTCTCTGCACAAATCTGAATGAGAGGGCGAAGTTATGGACAATGCTTCTTGTATGTGTTGTTGTTAATTAGTCAGTCAGTGTGTTAGCTCAGATTCTCTGCTCAATGTGTGAAGGAATGAAGTGGGCTAATGTGATTACACTGATCAAACAGAAAAGAGACTGACAGCGAACTCCATCACATGTGGTTCTTGGAAACACAAATTAAAGCATTTGGCCAAGACAGTCTGACTTTGAGCCAATACTGCTTTGCCTCAGGTTGTGTGTGTGCTCAGTCAAGTGTTCAGGATACACATGCATATAATGTGTGTGGTTTCTTCACTACTGTTTGCTGCTCTCATTTTCGTTTTTTTTTTTTTTTTTCGATCATCAGCTGGGTTTCAACCATACCTGTGTACCCTTATACTCTCACAGCTGCGCCAGTGCATTGATGTATAATCTTCTGATGAATTCCTGTGAGAGGAAACAAACTAAGGCTCCTCAGGGGTTATCTGAAGAAACTCTTAGCCTCTTCAGCCTCTGCTTGGTAGTCAGTGCTACCTCCGAGTGAAGAGGCAGTATCCAGCACAACAAAACACTTGAGCCTCTATACTTGGATGGCACCAGGCGGATCATATCCTGAGCAGAGAAAAGCAAAGTGTGGAGCCTACAGGACCATCAGCATAAAAATGGGCTCCTCTCATCCTGTATTACAGCTAGAGCTCGACCAATATTGGTTTTGGGGGCCGATGCCGATATTAAAGTGAATAAGAGACAATTTATGAGCCGATATTTTGATTTTCAGAATGATTTGGATAGTAGACCCCTTTACTGTATAAACTACACTTAGAACAGGCCGAAATTGAAAGCTGGTATGTATGTGGGCTATAAAAGCTTTTCCTAAATGGATAATGTTAATAAATCGATTAGTCTCAAAAAGTGAACATGTAAACAATTGCACATCAAATATTTGCCACTGGAGGTGCAACTTTTTCAACCGACTGTAAACAGAGAGAGTGAGAGAGAGTAAGCATGCGTATTTCACTTTACACATAATCTGCCATAATGTCAATGTAACACATAATTCACTTCTAGTTCATCCCTTTACCAGCACTCTTTAATTCTAACCAAAGCTACGTGGAACCATTTAACCACCATCGGTATAAATCATGCCGTCTAGGATACAGTGAGCTGCTGTTGAATGCACCTAACAATACATGACTCTACAATGAGGACCTGCAACTTTGAGATTTCATTTAACTAAGGTTATAACTACAACCAGAGCTGTTACAGCTCTGACTGCAGCGTTTCACATCTACAACGTCACAAAAAGAGGAGCTACAGGAAGCCATGTTAGATTCTTGTTCAACTCACGTTTATTTACATGTCCACTCTGGTTTAATCATTTCAGACCCGCCGACTAACTGCAGACCGGCGGCCCGCAGATATATTTAGAATACGTCAGAAACTATAGTTTAACGGCTCATTAATGTTAGCGCTCCTCCACTGATAAAACCAGCATTAGCATTGTGGCTAATTCAACAATCACATAACGTTCAACTGCTGTAACTTTATGTGATTTTAATGAATATTTAGAAGTGTTGAACTAAGGACAAATGTGGACCGTTCGGTAGAACTGCCACAATGTTTAAAATAAAAGTACAGTTACATCTGTCCAGTAGCGTAGCTTTCAACACCCAACTACCGTAACATTAAACTGCTGTTTAATGTTACCCAGGAGATGGCAGTGGGAAAACGAGAGGGTTAACAACTCATGAATGTTTTCAGGAGAGGAGAAGTGACTGGGTCTGTTTTATTTTAATTATTAAAGTCATGTTATTAACTTGACAAAAGACCAACTCACCACTCACACAGCCGTCTGCGTGCTTCTAAATGCTGCGTGTAAGCTCTGATAAACTCAGTCAGCTAATTTTTTTCCTCTGTGGTTTTTGTGGTGAGTGTTAACAGGGGAGCTGCAGCTGGTCCCCCTCTGGTGGGCAAACTATGCAACACCCATGACATGAGTGAAGGATTTGACTCTAGGTTTCTTTTTTAATAGTCATATATTTGCTGTTATAAATGTCTGATGCCGATTAAATGCAATTAGCTCATATCGGCCGATAACATCGTCCGGCTGATACATCGGTCAGGCTCTACAGCATACTGCAAGTGGTTACAATACAAAAGACATCTTGAAGGGTATCAAATCAACATCATATTCAGCGGTTTTAAGAAGAGTAAACACCAACAAAGATTTAATTTCAGAGATTCTGACTGCTTTTAAGAAATTGGTGAGATGGTAATGTGTGGAGAAACAGAAAAGTGGAGAGACAGAAAAAATGACATAATATATAGAAACCACCCTTTCTTCACAGTGTGGTTAGGCTCATCCTTAGAGATAGGGTGCAAGGAAGGAGCCAGGACATCCGATAAATATTCGGTAGAAGTGGTTCGAGCATCTGATTAGGGAAACCCCTGGAGGCCTGCCTTTCAAGGTACCCCAGGCATCCCCAGGGCAGACCTAGAATAAGGTGGAGAGATTATCACATTTGGCCATTGAATACCTTGGGATTCCCCAGGAGGAGCTGCAGGAAGTAGCTAGGGAGAGGAGCGTCTTTTGTTCCTTTGCTTACCCTGCTACCACCTGAGCCTATAGACCTGGATGGGTGGCAGGAAGTGGATTGATGGATGGATGGATAGTAAACATTTTTAATTTTTTGTCTCTTTTTTTATTTAAGTTACTGTAAACTTTCTCATGCTACAGTTATGTATGCTTGAAAGTAGCATATGGTTTGCCTTTGGTTCCTCAATTTGTTGCAGGAGCTGCTCCGCCCCATTCGCATATATTCCAAGGCGAAATGTAGCAGGCCTTTTCCAAATTACTTGAAAGATGCACTGAATTTTTAGAGGCCTCGCCTCATCTTTTACTGGAGTTCCATTGGGGATTATTTGTTGTGAATATTACATTAATGCAAGTAGGTAGTGATTATGCAGGCTACTGCAGGCAAAAGTAAAGTCAGTCTGTGTATGAAGTGTTTGAACAGTGATTAGAGTGCCTTTATGAAAAGTGGCTTGTTTGCATCCATTAAAGACTGATTTTGAAAAAGTTTAGTCATGTCTTCTTACATCAGACACAAGTTCTTTGAGGTTAGCTTTTTTTTTTTTTTTTAAATCATCCATCGCAGGAATGCTGGAACTTGTATTTTGTACACAAAAATCTAATCTGTAATGTCACTTGAGAGCAAAACATCTTTCCTATAATGCTGATCAGCGTTCTGCAGCATATTTGCATCTTGCATCTTGAGTAATTGCTCTTGGAGCAGTGAACTGCCATGCACAAAATCGCAGCATGAACAGCCCGCAGCCTTTCCTCAGAGTCTGGACTTTCAGCAGTGGCTTTGCACTCTGAGGTTGCAGACGGGGGCTTTGGGGGGTTTGGAAGAAGAGGAGGTGGGTTTATGCACAGCCACCACAGCAGTTTTACTTTTTGGAAACCTTGCGGCTTGCCTTTGTTCTCCATTTCTCATTCTAGCCTCTCTCCTGCTCCCTAGGGAGTCACCCCCTATATTTATCAAAGTTTCTCTGCAGTCCCAGCCAGACCCCCCTTTTTTTCCATCTCCGCCAGCTCCACAGCCTCCTCGGGTTGAAACAGCAACTTCTGTAATGGATCTGTTGGGGACCTGGTGAGAGACAGGGGTCGTGACATCAGGTGGGCTGATAGTGTGTTTACCTGCTGCCTGGCACGAATACAAGAGCTCTGTGGAAACGTGTGGCGTGTGGCGACAGAGTTGCCGTGTCTGTGAAGTAAGCGTGTAAATGGAGACGGAAGCACTCTGCTTCTCTCCCACCCACACTCTCTATATCCTGACAAAGGAAAGCCGCTCACTAGGTCATATAGTGGCAGACACTTTGGATGAGTGGAGGATTGCCCCTCCTGCACTTCTTTCTTTCCTCCCTGTCTCTCTTCCCTCTTTTCAACCTCCGTCTTTCTCTTCCCTCTGCCACTTAGCCTCAGCGTTCGGAGGAGGATTGCATAAGAGCTGGACGGCTTTTCCTCCTGGCAAGCAAAGGATTTTAATTGAAAAGGAGATCCGGAATGAAAACTCCCATTCCTTTTCAGGCCTCTGTTCTGTGAAAGCACAGAAATGTACCAGGAGAAAGAAGACGAAATGTACAGGGGAGTCGGTGAAAGAAATAGGTCATGCTCTTAAAACAAAATGAAAGAGAAGGAGCCTGACATCCAGCCTGTCTCTGCACTACCTATAATGATCCTGGATTTTTTTTAAAAAGTCTAACAAACTGCTCGCGTACAGCATACTTTTCTGTCCAGAGGTTTCTGCAATAAAATGCAACAAAATAGTTGGTCTCTTGTGTACAGAATAATATAAAGGAGGTACTGAACCATTATTGTTTTGTAATAAAATAATATTGCAGGAAACCTTACGGGATGTAGCCTGTGAATTATGTGTTTTTGTATTGAGTATATGTACACTTTTAGAAAGTCTTACAGTGATGGATGGGCACCTGCCACTGAATGTGAGTTTTATGTGTGCCTGTTTGTCCCTGCTCAAAACAGAATTGGAGATGACAGGTGTTGCTGTTTACTATAATTCTTTAAACTAACTCCTGCACCTGTTTCTTTATTAGCTTTAGAGAAACGCCCTCATTAATAGTTTTGATTGAGGGTTAATCACTGAATAAGATTGACGCCGCTGTTGAGTGGCCCATAATCTGAAATGTTGAACTTCCACTTGCCTCAGTGGAGCTGCTCTTTACACAGTAGTTAATACTGGTTGCACCAAATCAGCCATGAGATGTGTAGACCTATGTGAATGTGAAGCAAGGTCATGCTGACAAAGGGCATTTGTGCTTTATTGCACAAATAAACAAAGCATCTGTTTCTCCAGCTGTCTCTCCTCTGAGAATAACAACCTGCTTGGCTTTGCTTCTTGTGCCTAAATCATGCTCTCTATTGTTAGGACCCATTGCCCTAATACCTCATACCTTTGTCAGCATACTGATGATGTTTGCTAATGGGATTGGTTGTCCACTGACAGAGGTGGGACTGGATCAGCTGATGTTTATCAGGCTGCAGATGTACTAAATCTTGCAGAATTGCCCAGGAGACCTAAGTAAGTCTGAAACAATAAGTGTGCACTGGCATCCCCACAGCAGACCTTTCAATCTACAAACAATGTTAACGTTAACTCAAGATCCCTCAGGCTGATAATTTATTCAGCAGAACTGAAGGCCTTACAAGGTTAAGATCCACAGAGTCAAAAGGGTGCTTTGCCTATTAATTGCCTTTGATCAGTAGTTGATGCATAATTAAAATAGCCTAAGAGAGCTAAGGCGGGCCCTGGAAAGTGTTGAATCAGAGAGTCGGGGTTTCATAGAGCAGGATCTGAATGCTTGCTTTGCTGAAATGCCGCCAGTGCACTAGGAGAATTGAGATGTGAAACAGGCAGGTATCCTGGGGCTTTTATTCCTCATTTATAAACTGATCTTTGTCTTTCCTTAAGAAGATTAGTTCCTTTTTGACAGACAGTATATGTTCTGCTGTCTTAAAGCCACACTTTCATATATACTACATAGATAACTCAGACTCTAGTGCTGCTGGTGTTACAGTTATGTATTCAGTTTCCTCAATATATAAACCTTATGACTGATTTATCCTCACTTTAGAACAGGCTTCAGGCATGTTCTGAAATTCAGGCTAGCCCTGTGGATGTGGGGCAGAGAGTCTGTTTGGCAAAGTCACTTTCTGAACAAGAGTATGAGTATGCCTCCCACTTCTGCTGTGACAGGCCAGATAACATGTGTTAATAGGATTAATAGGATTGAAGAAAAATGATTGATTTGAAGAAAAATGTCAACCAAAGAGAATTTGTAATAACATAATATGAATGATGTCTCTTTGTAGGCTACATGTTTTTACATTGATGTGTTGCATGTGGTGTTGATTGTTGCTGCTTGGAAACCCATTAACTCGAGTGGATTCACCTGTGCCTCAGTCAGCATCATACCCATCCACATTGAAAATTGCTAGATGGCAGAAAATGACGTATGTCTTCATATAAAAATCTTGTTATCTCTTGTTGTTGTGCTACTGCCAGAATGGCTAACTGTAACTCTAACTAATGGCAATGAAAACTGCTTATAGCCCAAGCAACACACCTGACATGAGACAGCAAAGATAACACCTCCAGCTTTTCTAAATACAGCCAGCTTTTACTTTGTGATGCAGGTACACAATATTTATATTATAATACTATAGTGAACAGTTAAATTACTGTTCCTGTTATTACTTAATCCACTGAGCTACATTGTCATAATGATATTCAGTGTCATTCTTTTCAGTTGTCATTATTTATTCCAGTACTTCTAAAGACTTTTTAGTGCCCTCAAGTTCACATGCTCATATGATCCACTATCTGGAACATAAAAACTAGACTTTTCGGTGAATATTGGTGGATTGGTTGTAAAATATCAGGAAATCTCAGAAACACACATTTTCCAAAAACATAAAAATGTAAATCTGCCAAAACTCTGCTTAGAAGTTGATTCAAACACAAAAATCCATGTTTTAACATGTAAAAATTCTAATTTATCTCTCGCTCTGTTTAAGCCATCCACACTTCTGCTTTTTATAAGGATGACTCAGTCTCCTCTTGAGCCATCATGTTCATTATGTCACATCATGGCCAACATCACAGACAGTGTAGGTGTATTTTTATGTACAAGCCCTGAACAATAGATTGCAGTTGAGGCTTAATTTGTAGCGGTAATAATGGATGCACTGGTACTAGGCTGACAAAATTGTGAACTCCTGTTGCCATGCTGAAAATGTTAAAACACATTGGTGGCATTGCCACCCTTGTGTTTTGCTCTTGTTATCCAGTTTGGTAAACGTAACTCGAGTCGATATATATATATCGACATAGGCACAATTTTAATGAGCAATATTGTCAACAATAGGGACATGAACAAGCAGATGGTGAAAACATATTGTTGATAACATTGGCCAGAATAAAATCCAATGTAGTGGATCCAGTCCCACAGAGATTAGTTCTTTTCTAGTAAAATGTGGCCATATCTTATTTAGAAAATGGGGAAAAGTTTGAATTACTGTGAAAATGGTGTTCTGTGTTGATTTCTGTCCACCTCTGATGACCTTAAACTCGAGGTCAGTGGTGCAGGGATTAGTTCTGTTACGCTATTATTAGACTCTTCTGACACATCAAGTTGGCTCTCCCATCTGGCTTAGTGTGTAAGAGCCAAATCTCTGCTTCTGGATTGGCAGCTCTCCTTCATAGCTGATTTATATTCATAGAGTCCTGCACAGCCCTGACCTGACCTTATATTTCAACATCAGGTTGTCCCTGTTGTTGAGAAGCCTGCTGATCCCTGTGCTTGATAAATGCAGTTAGGATGGTGCTCCCATGTGGACATTGATGTAGCAATCATATTAATAAGGAATAAGCACTGCAGATGTTCTAAATAAAGCACAGCGGTGGTGTGGGTTTTCTCATGGTAATTATTCCCCTAACTCTGCACTGCACTGTGTTTTTATATGCAGCTTGACAATGACAGAATTAATTTATTCCTATTACTCAGGTAAAATTATTTCATAGAGAAACAGCAGCCAGTAAACAATGGGCCCCAAAGTCATCTAAGCCTCCTCTACGTGAAAGCATTTGGGATTTGACATTTAACTGCACTCTGTCAGAGGTTCTGGATTTGACAACCTGTGAAAAACTGTTGCTCTCTCTCAACTGACACTACAGGAGAAATCTTTATCAGCCTTCTGTGGAAGTGCAGGAAGACCTACACTCCTAACATCGAGTTTCATACTAAGGGGAAAAAGGCATGGAGCACTGCCACCCTATCGTGCAAAGTTTAATACAAGTTCTGCATTGCTCAAGTGCTTGTAAAATAAACAGATAGACTGCAGGGCACTATCATTCTGCCTGGCTGTGTAATATGATAAGCAAGCAGATCTGAAGTCAAGTGGAGTGAAGATCAGCCTGCACACTAACACTGACTTTTGGCGTGGAAACTAAAAAATCAGTTCTTGTTCAGTTCTAGTGCAGATGAGTTTCCCAACAGGGTTATATCATAGTGGATACATGAGACACTTCTGTTCCTACAGCATAAAGCATGTAAACAACAGAAGGATCACAGTCTTTATAGGAACAACACATGATTATTTTCCCTCACACATTTTTACTTATTTACCCCAAATTAAACTTAAACACGATAAGCCAGAATTGACACATATAAATCCGTGGTTCAGTATTTGTGAAAATGCGGTTGACTTTATTGCCACTCTACTAAAAATTATTTATATTTATTGTTCGCTAAGTCTACACATGTCAAGCTTTCCCTTCTTGCAAAGCAGATTTACCAATCAGAATTTATAGTCATATTATAATTTCTGAAATTGCTTTCTTGATTACAAGCAGAGGTTGACAGCACTCAGTTTTACTAAATAACATGTAACTCCATGAGTTAGTTGAAAAGGGTGTCTACAGCAGACCTGTTTAAAGCAAGAACTATGTTACAGGCTTGTAATATGCAATCTATGGCTACATACATGATATCATGCTTAAAGACTGAGGCTAAAGCTACATGACCCAGGAAGGAGCCAGCATTCTCACCAGTTGATGATCCATGAAGTTAAATTCACGCTTTATTTTCACTTTTACTAAAGAAAAGCTTTTGAGTATGAGGACAAACTCATGAGTTTGGGAAAATATTACACTGTCTTGGGTAATGTGTTTAGCTGGAGTTAAAAGTGTCATCTTCCCCAAATCCAATGTACAGCAGTTCAGAGCAGCTAACATTGTTAGAACCTCTGGTATAGTAGCACCCAGGACCCCACGGTGCCTGTTCCAGTCTTGAACGGGGCATTTTCAACATAACCTGTTACCCCACAAAATAATGTAATGTTAACAAATGATGTGCTCCTTGGCCTTGCAAATAACCCTATACTGTAGTGTTACTACAGTAAGGACATGCCAATGTTTGCAGCTTATGTGCTTAGGCAGATGAACACACCATTTAATCTCAATCATTTTTACTGTTGCTGTTTTTGGTTTTGAAAAGTTGATAACAACAACACCGCCCGCCAGACTACAGACCCACCAACAGTGCAGCATCCCAGGTGCAGTCTGAGGTTTAGTGGCACCCTCCACTTACAAGCTCACAGCAGGAACACACCCTCCCATTGCTGCTAAGAATCCAACCAGCCACCTTTCAATTACCAGTCGTTCTCTCCACCTCCTTTGTCCACCTCCTGTCGGCACCATCTCCGGTACAGTTATATTGCAATTATACCAACTGACAGACCTGAAGCTTTGACTGTCACTCTAGATTCTAACAGCACACACCTATTCTGTAAAGACACATTTAATAAAAATGTTCTCAATTTTACTGTGCAAAGAAATGGACGATATAATGCTAAACAAATGAAAGAAGCTGTAATGAGATTGTTCTGCTTTCTTGAACTGGAATTCATGTGTGGTGCGTTGATTGCCCGTGACATCTAATGGCATTATGAAGAATTAAGGGCATTAACATTATCTGGGGGAGAGCAGGTATAATCGAGATGTGGCACACGGTCAGCAGTCTGATTTAAGCTGTGTTTAAATGGCGGGAAAATAAGAGATCTAACTAGTGCTGATTCTGATTAATCTGATAACTGTTCCGACACAAGATGAATGCATTGTGAAATAAACCCATCTGGCGTCTCCCATTAAGAGGGCTATTAAGATGAATATTGAATGTTTGTTTTATTTAGCTAGTCATGAGCAATAGCACATTGCACATTGCAGAAACAAACTCTCGTAGAAGCAACATACTCTGCAGGTGCTTCCCTCTGAGCCCCTAGGATATTGGCAGCCATTTGTTTAACTGCATTCTGTACATTATTTGGATAAACATAATGCTAATGAACTGACTACGCTTATGTTATGAGAGTCATTTTCATTATGAGGAGTTCGAAATTTACATTCACTAATTGCTGGAGTTTTGTGTGCAGCTTCATTGAAAGGTTTGAACAATTTGCATGTAACTTCCCATTCTTGAATAATTCGGGATTATCGGTGAACCATCGTTACGTGAAGCTCCTTTAGCGATGATGTTCACTGGCAGAGCAACAGGAGGATAAGACACAGTGCTGAGTGGCCCCGGCCCATTAATGCGATCAACAGTGCTGGGAATGTGCTGGAGCGTGCATGCACGCTCACACATGCATTTTATATTTATATAGATAGAGAGAGACACGCACGCACACACACACACACACACACACACACACACACACACCCTTATTCATTCTGTGACACATTTAGCTGTCTGGCCTTTGTTCTAATGGAAGAACTGGCTTGGCTTTTAAAAGCGGTCAATTAAGCCCAATTGAGAGAAGGAGGGAAATCAGCGTGTTACTTAATGAATGTCAGGAGACAAGTAATTATGACATGTCTGGAGAATGTGACTCTGCCATGAAAATTAGCTGATCCTGACTGATGCATTAGTGAGAATAGCGATTTATGTGATGGGGATGTATTCGTCTCTAGCATGTACTCGTCTGTGGAGCATAACTTGTGAATGAAAATTAGCTGATTTATGCAGCCTTTGTTAAAGCAGAGTAGGATGGGTGGCCACCTTTTAAGAAGGTCCCAGGTTTGACCACTGCAAGCGTGAACTATTTTTGCTGTATGCTAGAACATGGCTGTAGGTTTTTTCATAATTGCATACATATTTTTATGTACATGTTAAAAAAAAAAGTTAATTACCTCAGTATTTAAATTTTTTAACTTTTGTTTAAACGTTTGTGTAGGATGCGCTGTATTGTATAAAGTGGAGTGACACTGCAGTTTGCTGTAGTTTTTATTTCAAAAAAACTATATTGATTCTACTTGATTTTCTTTGTCATAAGGTTGTAGTTCTACATATCCTCCTTTTTTTTCCAATGCCTTCACTGTGCATTTCTTGTTTAAAGTCTTCTATATAAATAGGGGGGGAATCGCCTTGCCTTAGGCATGTTTTGTATTTGTCCATAGTTTTTTTAGACTCTGTATTGTTTTCCTTCAAGCGCTGTGAATGAAAATGCACACCATTTTTCTTCAGATGTTCTTCAGAAGGGCACATTAAGCCTTTTAAATTCAAAGAATGATATTTAACATTACTGCAACAGTTAATACAATTGCCCTGCGATGCATATTGCTGAAATCTGTGCGAATACAACTGCATTCACAGCAAATGGATTAGAGTTGTTCTAGTACTTTCTTTCTTTAACCTTTCTCTGTATTTCTCTATTTCATTCTCTATTCAGTCTATTTATTCTGGCTGTCTATAAAACATGTTGAAATTGCTCTTGGCCTATTTTCTGCTTCCTGTATGCTCCCTGAAGTCAGCAGAAGTGGGCTTTTTCATTGTACTTTTTAGCATTACCTTGTATCTTGTCATTCTAAACTATTCAGCATAAAGGAAGTGAAGAAGATCTATATTTTATTGTGAAGGGACATCAGTAGCTTCTATCTCTGTTCTTTGTCAGTTCTTATCCATATCTGTAGCGCATCTGTACTGCCTCCCCCGTTGTAAGAATTCATTCACAATTGCATAATTTAAGTGATATGGAGATTTATGTTGATAATATGATGTTGATGAGAGACTAAATCTGCAAACCTTTCAGTTGATGTTATTAAATAGAGTAGTTGCATATTAATGTTATTGCTTTCCAAAATCAGGGATCAACCTGCAGGAAAGATGACACCAATAATGTTTCCGCTAAATCTCTATGACCTATAGCATGGAGTCCCTCTTTCCAGCTTTCGTCAGACTCTCTCTCTCTCTGTGTATTAGTTCTGTTTCGATCACTGGAAGTTGGAGATGACTGTTGTTCCACTTAGCTATAAGCATAGACTGTATATAAAAAGGCTAGAAGTGATCTCTGTCCTCCTGCCAGCCATCAGTGTTGTAAACACAGCAGCACTCCTTGCCAAAGTACTTCCACAGATGGCTCAATGAAGCACTCTGCCTTGTTGTTCCTGTTTATTCAGCACTGCTCATCCCCATAATGAAATAGCTTCATTACAGCAATTTGCACTCATTCAGCATTCTAGGAGAGCATACAGATGCTCAAGTTGCACCGATAACCGTCGAGAAAATGAACTAGTCCCACTCTGCAAAAAACAATTCAAAGTCATTTAGATGACGGTGAGAACTTTTCGTGTTTTTCAGATATATATTTAGGCAACCTGTGTGGATCATCCTGTCTGACATACACACACACACACAAAAGCACGCTCAGATGTACATGTCCTATCACTTGTGTACTTGTGGCCCAGCTGAGATGAATACACTATAACAAGCACTGAAGATGCTGGGTACGTCACAGGGAAAAATAAAAATAGTGGCAGATTGTTTTTCCCCTGAACCTTGTTTGTCCGTTGCAGTGTGACAGGTCATTTTCACTATGTTTACTAAAAAGTTGAACTGTTCATTTTTAATCTCATGTTCTTGCAGCCATGTTACAGTGCCTCAGTGGTGAGACCGCCACCCTTCTTTTTGAAATAGATGGGGTTCTAACGTGTTTCTAAAGCAATGCATATGAGCACAGTCTATAGGGAGTCTGCCTTCAGGCAAGATTTAGTCCCTATCCCCTTACCTGTCTCAACATCATATGAACTCCTGACTTTTGCCCCAAAATTAAAAGGAATACTTCAGATAAAACTGAAAAACATTGCAGGCAGATTTACTAAGGCTTTTAAATTGTAAAGCATATAGGGTAAAAGTGCTATATAAATGCAGTATATTTGCCATTTTATTTTTTTCCCGATTCTGTTCAAATACAATGCTTTTCTGTAAACCTGCCCAGTAGTAGATTTAACCTCCTTTTCGCAAATATGGTGGAGTTGTTGCAGTAAATCTCAGAGAAAGACATTCTATTTGATGGCCATTTTCTGAGCGTTCTATGCAGTATTTGTTAGTGGTAGAGTTTGTTCATTAGGGAATAGTGTTATTGTAAGAACAGCAGGCGTCGATGACTCAGTGGAAAACTCCATCTGATTACCATAGTCATTTGTTTCAAGTGACCGTAAATTGGTTAGATGAAAATATTGGCACACCATTGTAGTGCTCAGCCATGCAGCCAGGCTAAGGACCAAAAAGGAAAACCCCTTCGCCCAAACGATTCACCTCACAGCCACAGAAATCCTCTCCAGGCCCAGTCACACCACTGGTCGTGACTCAATACGTCCTCTTATGAAAGTACTCTTTGTGTCATTTCACAGCACTTCAAAGCACTGTGTCGGTGCTGCAATACAATATGTTGTCAAAGGAAATACAACATAGGAATAGTTTGAAGTGCAATCTTAGGCTTACAACAAAGTGAGTCATTCTCTCTGCCAAGTCTCACTTATTAGTCCATTCTTCTCCTGTCACTTCACTTGTTCATTTTTCTTTCTTGTTCTGAGGTGCAAAAACTGAGATAAGATTCTTCTTTTTTTCGGAAACTCTTTTAATGATACATTTGACAGCATTTTGGTCAACTAAAACACAACCTAAGAAGCACCCTCAGTATTGAAAGCCCATACAGACTCAACCACAAGAGAAAGATCAGTATATTTACTGATGTCATTGTCCTTGTTATATATATTTGTTGCCAGTTCTGGCATCCAACAATTGCTTGGAATTTCACCATCTCAACTATGCAGTACTTGCCCTGAACCTGCTCTCACCCTGAAAGCATCTGGAAAGTCATTTTCCTAGGCCATTTGAGAACCCAGTCATGTAAAAGATAAAGCTTCACACGTGTCTCTGTTTCCTTTCCCTTTAAACAACCAGGAAATTGAAGTAATAATTCTTGACAGGATGGCAGAGCTGTCTGAGATGGGTTTTCCATGACATTTGAGTGTCATTTTCTATCCCTCTACGCTCCTTTCACGTTTGCAAAGAGCATTTCTTTTGTGCTCATGTAGGTGGTGCAGGCTTGTTTTACAATCTGTATTTGAATGCGATTCATTCCTAAGTGCACGCTCTTTCTCATCAGAGAAAGCAAAGCACACAACACAGAGGATAAGGGTGGTCTTTGATCAACAGGAGCGCAGTGAATAAGAGACAGTCTGTCTGTTGATGGTCCACTGTTGGAGTAATTGCAATTTACATTGAAATTGTGTTGCGTAATTTTTTTTTTTTCATTACAGAATGCACGGTATTGATATTTTTACAGACAGTTGAATATTTCAGTCAAAGTTATCTGTTGTTTTTCCATCAGTGGAGATTACCTATTACACTTTTAACTGTGATGTTTGGTGGAGATGGAGACGTCCAATAAACTCTTGTTTAGTGCTTGGCTTATTGCACTTTACTGCAATGCTTTATTACTTCAAGTCAGATGTAGAAAACACTAACATTTGTGGAGGCATAATATTCCCACTTATCACTTTTCTACAGCAGGTGGATCCTTGGCATCCCTGTAAAATGCTGACTATCACACTGCTGCCTGAAGTGAACAAGAAAAAATATGCTTCTTTCAGTTATTACAATAAAGACCTGTTAAAATTAACACTCCATTGTCCACCCTTGATTCAAATCCTACACTCATCATCTATAACACCTCAGTTGTTATAGAATTACCCAGAAATGCAGACCCTCAGGCATCTTCTGTTTGTACAATAAAGACATTTTTGGAGATTTATATTTGTTCTAACCATAGCTTCCTGATTGAGTCTTGTTTTGCAATTGGTATGCCCTCAAAGGAACTTGGACTGGATTTTTGCTTGCCCCCATATGTTTAGCATTTGGGTCCAACATGAAGGCTTGTGGATGGGCCTGGGGGCCTTTCGCAATGTGGCAGATGGTGGATTATCCAAACAAGCGGACAAATTACCTAGGATTTCCCCCTGTGCACTGTTGAGAGCAGCAGAGGCCCTAGCAGCCAGGCCGGCCAACAGTGGGTCAGCTGGCATAGAGTGCTGCTCACATACTGCCCTTTCTCACTTCCTGGCGTCTTTATCTTCTCTCTGTTTCCTTGCTTTCCAATTTTTCACTGTCAACTCTTACTTATTCCTCTACCACTTGGCAGAGTCTCAGTCAGCACAAACAGATCTCGGAGGGGTTTTGTTACAACACAGTTCTCCTTCTTTGTTTAGGTAGATACAATGGCCTTGATTCGAGCATGATTTAAAGTAAAACTGCAGATGTGCTTATTTTGACTGATTTCATCTCCCTCTGTTCCCTACAGGCAACGGTACAATTATGAGGAGAAGGCCAACAAATGGCCCATGTTCAACCAGAATCCATTGTAGTGAAAATGATAAAAACAAGCTAGTCAGTGCAATTAGTTCTGCTATGCTCCATTTTTAGGAGAGACACATACAAAGCTAATCTTGTTTACCCCTAACAGTTCTAGGAAGCCATGTATCACCTTCCAGAAAATGTTCAGGACACCTAATCTACCGTTGTCATACAATAGACCTTGATGGTGATAAATTATGCTTTCAGGATGTGAGTCTTATGTCTTAATAGTGATCAAATGCCTCTTTCCTAATTGAATTGTCTTGCAGGCATTACACGGTCCATGTAAGTGTGGCAGGACTGGAGCCAGGGAGGCTGCAGATTCTTGGGGCTCTCTTCAGATAGACCCTGAATGACTAATGAGTGTTATTAATGAAGCCTGCTAATGCAAGCAGACGGCCATTCAAATGTAACAATTTCAAGGGAACAAAACCGTCATGATGGAATAATCCCCCCTCATCCACGACAGTCTCATCATCCATTTCATCCATCCATGTTTTTATTCATGAATTCTTGGAGTCGTCAATATTTTTTCAGCCGCATCTGCCACTCCACTCTGTGTGTCCTATCAGGACTCGCTCGAGAGCTGGGCTCCCTGTTTCGCAGACTGCCAGTGGAAAGGTCAGCCATCATTTAGCCAACGGAGGATGAGTTTGCTTGGTTCCCCATCCTCCACAGTGTGTCCACAAGAATTTACACAACAGCAGTAGAAAATGTCAGGACATAGAGCGCATGGTGATAAGGCGCTTTACGTCATTATTCTTGTCTACCTTGCTTAGAAGAATTGCCAGAGAACAAACTCTCAGAAAACAAGCATAGCAAGTGATGAATCATGCTGTTTTCTCCTGATTGATCACACTTTGTACGCACAAGCAAAAATGTCACTCCCATGAACTATTTTTTTCCCTTTTTGGCTCCAGTGTGTGAAGGAAAGACTGACAAGTTCTAGAGAATCTAAGCCAGAATAAATTTGCCCCTCCTGTTCCTGACAGGATTCTGGTGGCTTCCTATGTCTCAGCAGGAAGTGCAAGAAGTCAGACTTCTCATTCTTTCATCTCCACGCCCACAGGACTGCAGACTCCATCTCCTCCATATGTTTAGTAAGCCATCTTGTACACTGCTGGAACATTCTGCCTTCATGTTTGCCAGTTTGTCTCTCCTCCTGTGTCTACCTCACAGTTCACACACAGACATATATAGCCATACTGACACGCAGTATAGACTTCAAACTCCCACTCAGCATAAATGAAAAGTTTCTTACAGTCTTCTAGAGTTGCCCCCCCCCCCACACACACACACACACACACGCTGAGATTTCCTCATCTGCCTAATTTCCTGTCATTCCCTTGGAGACTCCTTCTCAGCGAAAATATGTTTTATTCATTAGAGAAAACAGAGAACCCAAGTTAGAATTACACTTGTCAGAGGTTAACAGCACAACTGCGCGTAGCTGAGAGATTATGACTGTTCGACATTCAGCCACCTCACCAGTGTGGAATCCAGTGTGTGTGCTCCCTGAAGAGAGTGGATGAGCAGCAGTCGGGTGGGAGGCAGCAGGTGCAAGAATGTGTTAGCAGCTCTGAGCGGGATAGGTCTTGTCAGCCCACCCTTGGCACACTGTGAGGAGGAGGGGAGGAGGTGGAATTATTGTGGAGGCATGACGTTCGTCCATGGGTGTGTGCATGGTTGTCAGTCCCTGGTATTCACCTTGTGTATTGTATGTGCATTTGTGCCAGTCATCTGTGCCCTCAAATGTGTTCATGTTGCTGCAGGCCTTATATTTGTGTGTATGCCAGCTGACCTTTCTGCAGAATAGATCTGTATAGTGTAGTCGCCCCCACACACCTGGAGGAGAGGAGGAAACCAGAAGCCTTCCATTTGCTTGTTCTCTCACCAGCTGAAAACCAGGCTAACAGCAGAAATGCAGCCTCGTGAGGCCCTGACGTGGTATTTTAGACTTCAGTAATGGATGGTTTTACTCTACAAGGTGGAGTTTTTAAGTATGAGTATGTGTCTCTTTATGTATGCGCATAACAAGAGTGTGTGAATAATTATGGTAGAAAATGGGTGGTGTGGTATTCCTTCCGAATAGCATGACGTATAGAGGGAGATGGCTTAAATCAACATTGGCATTCCTTTACAAAACATTCTTGGCAGCTGCTCATAACCGTGTGATAGCGCGCTCCCTGCCCTAGTGACAGAATGGACTTCATCCTGCTCAACAGTTGGGCTCTTTGTGTTTTGCTTGCATACACATTTTGTGAAAGGGATTTTGGCAAAGAAGAAGGCATTCCTGCTGGGGTTGAAAGAGATGGCCAAACCTCATGGAGGATGATTACACTCCTGAGGGAAGCAGCGGATGCAGTGGGAGAATGAAATGTAGTTGGGCACATCAATACAGCATGTACACCGCCTGTGCTAGCTCCCCTCACCTACCTTTCAACAAATAAAAAAAAAAAAAAACTGAATTCCATGTCTGTTAGAATTCCCTATGTTTAAGTCACACTGCCAACCTTCTATGTCCGGTTTAAATACTGTCACAAACTTTCAGGTATCACATATATAGATTTTCTTCACCTTGCAGATGCATGGCAATGAGTTAATGACACTGTTAAGTAAGCAGTTCCCTTGACTTGTATTGTCACATCAACTTGCTGCTACGTCATAGCTTGGCACTCGCACCGACCTTCTGCTGTGATTTTTCCACAATGGCACTAGCTTGTTATTGGATCAGAGAAGGGGATGAAGCAAAGATTACTCACTCAGCATCATCCATTTTTATTGGCATGAGTGTTTTTACGGGATTGCCGTTGACTTTTAACTGTAGGGTACAAATACTCTGTGGATTGCCATGCAACTCCCTAGCATGATTCCAGTCAGATGCAATAGTGACACTGTCTTTTCCAAAACACTGCTGGCATAGATTCATTAGTGGTGTTTTTTTGGGACTTGGGCTATAAAAGTCAATGGCATGCTGACGGATGTTTGGCAGAGGTTCCCAGGCGACTAGTGGTGCTGCTGTTGCTGGCGAGGTTGGCGGAGTAGCCCGCGTGGCATGCTGCAGCCACATATCTGGGGCCTAGCCAACAGAGAAATGTCATAAAAGTCAGGCATGTGGCTTTGCACAGCAGACACTGACATAGTTTTATTACAGTGTAATCCTTGTTCAGCTATGAGCACTGATGCTGAAGGCGACTGTGTGCAAATTGTTATTATATGATATGATAAAGTTATGTTTTGATTGTCATTCCATTGGCCTATTATATTATTAGTGCAAGCCCCAAATTTTGCCCAACACAAGCATACACATTCGGCCTTCAAAATTAAATATGCTCATGTGAATGACTTTTCCATTACAAGGTTATATTGGCATATAGCAGTGCTTCAATCTAAGGGCATTGAGGAATAAGCCAGAAATCTTTATCACTAAATCCCACACACCATCAATCAGCAGCCTATAAACCAGTCCTAGTCTGCGGTGTATATAAACAACTGCACACGATATGTAAGAATGGCAGTACAGCAGGAGGTGTTAAAGGATTTGCTCATTAGCCAGCAATAGAACTAGCTTAGTCAAGGTTTACATTGCAGCTTGTTTTTTCGTGGGTAATCAGTTTTGTTTACAAGAGCTCATTTTCTACAGTGCACCCTTGGGGTCGGTTTGCATTCATTGTTCAGTCTTCTGGAGTTTTTGTTGTGTTTGACTCATTAAGGAAAATGAGCTTGCCTTTATGGGACAGCTCTTTGTGGAGTGTGAGTAAAACAAATTTGAAAAAGATTTGAATTAGGAAGTTCATTTGGAATGAGACTTTACTGATGTCTGAGTTTTGTTACATGCTTTCATGATGCACACTAGCTGGCACAATTTGTGTTTTGTATTTTATTGTCTCTGTTTTCTGTCACTTTAAGTACTCGTCACTGTTAAGCAGTTTACTAGTAAATCAGTCTCAGTTGGCCAAACAACATAAATTCACAATGATGGGTAAAAGTATTGCTTTCTTTTCAATCGAAATGACATCTCTCCTTTTTGCTTGCTGTTGTATTTTGTCTTGTTTACTCCTCAGGGACAGCTGCTCAGCAGTATTGATATGCAAGCTCTCCACATGAATTTTAAAGCTGCTTGATTAACAGTGAGCCATGTGCAAAGCTAATGAAATTTCAGAAACGCATCCCTTGTAAAAATTATGCACCATCCCTTGCAGTGTTGTCAAATATTGACTTAAATGCCAACAAGGGATCTGGAATTTAGATTTTGATACTGTATGGCAAATCAATCAAATAGCTTAAGAGAGCCGTGAAATGTCAGGGGTAAGACAATGTAATAAAATAACATGAATGAAAACGGAGAAGGTTTAATAAAAACAAAATCCAATACATGCCTGTCTCCTGCCTGCTGCAAAATTCATGAACAAATGAGAGATAATAATCGGCTTGGGCAGGATTTCCTAGGAAAACAATATGCTGACAGCAGTATGAAACAAGCTTCTGATAGATGCTAAAACCCTTCCCATGCAAGGTTTTCCATTGCTGCCGTGTCTGAAAACTCTAGCAACACCTAACTTTATTGTAAGACCAACTTATTCTGGATCACGGCCTTTCATCTTGGTCATTGGGATAACCTCTTCAGACTATTTCCCTTCTCCATGCACCTTGTAAGTGGGTAAAGTTGAGCCAGAAATCCCTACTCTCTACGTCTGCTATATCCTCGAAGCCACAGTAGTGCAGAACATAATGCAAATGACCATCTGCTACTTAGTGTTCGCTCTTTCAGTCTTCACCGTATGAGGACAAGTCTGCACTCAACTGCACCTGCAAGCAGCTTGGATGGCATATTTGTGCCAACTGGTTGTCATGTGGGTGAAACCGGTGAAAATGAAGGGAGGTTGTATGACGACATATGAATTGTTTGTTTCACCGACAGTAGAATCCCTGTATGACACCCGTTTTTTGTTTATATTAAAGTGCTTTAGTTGCGAAGAGAAAAGGAGATGTGTATGCATGTTTGCTTACACTATCAGTGTGTAATGGCCTTCATATTATGTCAGCTTACTTTAGTTTTGCTTGTAAAGTTATGGCATTACAGCAAGATCATATTTCATGTGCCTACCCTGTCAGAGTGAATCAGGTTGGAATGAGCTAAGAGGTCTGACTGGACTCCAGAAACTACTCTCCGGGCTCGCTGATGTCTGATCTAATGGAAGCTGACAGACGCACTAACATACACACACCAGAGACTTTTAGTCCTGTTCAGCTTACTTGGTCCAGTACAGATAAGCATGGACCAGAGTGGGTGGACATTATTTAGACAGAACAGTAAAGGGGTGAAGTGTGTCATATTATGCCTAAGTAAAGCTTTCATGATGTGTTTTGTTTTTCATGTGCACAGGAAGCTAAGCTGGAGTAAAAAACAGTACAGTCTGAAACTGTAGCTGGACATTTGTACAGTAGCTTTTAATAAGGATGTGGCAAATTGCAGTGTCTGATATCTGATAGTTGAACTGAATGCAGTTAATGTCAGACTTTGAGCCGTGTAGTACTGTCTTGTGTTTATTCTGAGGAACATAAAATGACAAACAAAAGAACATTATCCAGTCTCACAATATAGAGTTGGAGCCACATGTCTGGCAGCATTTTCAGTACTTTTTAAGCTGAATTACATTCTGCATTAAGCTACAGGCTGCAAAAACAAAATCATTCAGCACCATGCCTAACTGATTAAGTTATAAATCACTGCTGTCAAATGCTGTATATTCATTTAGGCAAAATACATTTCATTCATTATATTTTTATTTCAATAAAGAGGGTCCAGTCTGTATAAAATGAATTTCTCAGTGTTCTGTGACTGACTCAACACCTTTTGTAAAATGTCCAGTTGAAGCTTAACCTCTCCTGTCGTTAGTGTTTCCCATTGTTTAATCTGTTTGCGGTCATGTTGTTTTTTATTCGCTCAGACGCCTGGTGACGGGGATCAGATCACACACAGTCATGTACACTCTGTTAGCAGCTTACTGTGGTAATCCACATTAACTCTATTTACCCTCTCCATGTATAGCCATGTGGGCAGCCCCTACCAAGAGGTGGCACTCATCTGAAGGTCAAAACAGCACACACGTAGAGAGAGAGAGCGAGGTCAAAGCTGTGTAAATATTTGCATTGCCAGAACCCTACGTTTCCCAGAGGACATGCATGTCCTCCGGACTGGAAGGATTGGTAAACAGGCCACAACGCTGCTCCAGTAGAAGTAGCCATCTCGGATAAAGGGAACAAATCAATACCAAACATTCCAGCGTCTCCCTATCTGCTTCCCTTTTAGCCTGTAGATACAACTGCTTTTTTTTCTTCTGCTTTTTTTCTGGACATAATGAATATTTATGCATCTCTGTTGAACTAGTTACACAAATTTTGTTCTAATTTGCTGCAGTTTCATCTTCATTTTATGCTTGATATGCCTCATAATGAGCCCTGTCTTTGAAGTTCAGGAATAGCATGACTGGCATTATGCTTTATTGTTTAAGTGCTCATGGGGTGTATTTGTAAGAGCCTCCACAGTTTTGACTTGCTGGTAGACTTGCCTCAGTAAAACTGAGGTCATACACAGTTCAGGTTGCGTAATGTTGCCACAAGAAAAGATTTGCTGCTGTTCTCTGTTTATAACCCAGTTTGTGAGTAAAACATGTCGGCGTTTCAGCATGCATCCATCTCCGCTAATGAGAGACAGCCCAAGGAGAGTACAGTGACTGTCAGCTTTGCTCAGCGCGGAGGGGATGGAACTTAATTTCACACAGATTTCTGTATTGTTGTGCTGCAGGGAGAGATTATCAGATTATCACACAATAAGGGAAAATGTCAAGAAAAAGTGGATAGACTTAACTTCTTAATCGCAGCAAGGTGCCTATTTAAGTGTGCAGCTGTCTGTTGGCTTTGTTCGAGTCTGAGCTTCACAGATAGCTGTTGAGAAAATAGTGGAAGATCCAGGCAGCAGGATGATTTTGTGCTTGTACTGAAATATTGCAAGTTTGATTCCTACCAGGAGCTCAATGGACAATGTTCATCAAGTTAAAACGCATGCTTAACCGAGGCATTTGCTCCATATCCTACCTGCACTGGCATTCTAAAAGCTAGTTTGTGGCTGCTGTGAGTTCATACATACATGACTTCTGTCAGACCCATGTGTGTATTATACCAGAGCTTTTGCTACAGTGCTCCCCAGGTGCCACAAATAGGACATTTCTCTCCCATGCCGTGTCATGTCTTTCTATTCTCTTTGCAACATAGAAGAGTAGATGAGCAGTCATGTCATCCCCTGGGGGAATGTGACCCGTTTGGAGGTTGAGGCAGTGAGCTGGTAGGGGTGCAAGTGGGTCTTTGACGGAGGCCTATCACCATTAATGACCTATTGCCCCCTACAGTGTGGGGGCATGATGTGACTATCCATCATAGCCACGTCCATGTGTCATCAGACTCCCCTCTCCCCCCTTCCTCTGCGACCACACAGGCAGATTAGCAATGACAAGAGGCACTCACTGGCATGAAGGGACTCGTCATTTTCTTCCCTTTCTCCTCTCCTCTGTTTATCTCCTCTTCCCAGTTCCAATACTATTCCCATGCCCGTCTACTGCTTCCAGCAGCCATACACAACCTGAACTCTGGGTGCACTCTACTCTAATCCACCGCCAGTCTTATCTCAGCTCAGGAACAATAGCCACAGAGCGAGAACAGCTCAGAACCGCAGCCTGCAGAAAAATAGCTCCTCTCTCACAAGGCTGTGGGACTTTCTGCATCCGACAGCCAAGCAGCCTGTCACTGCTTCACATTAAGTCCTCTTTACTGCATCTCGAGAAAGGATTCCAGGTTCTGTGTGTTTGAATGTCGTCCAAAGGAATTTCTATCACCGAAGTGCATTCGCCGGCTACAGCTAATGACTAATCGCATATGTAACTGGTGTCGCCTTGTCAGTATGCTGATCTACTGCTCGTCTTTTTGTTTGTTCACTGCAGAGCTGTGTGAGTTAGCTGCGAGGGCTGTTCTGTGATTCATGTAGGTAGACAGGCACCTTTCCAAGCCGCTGTCCCCATTCATCTTCTAATAATGAGCTTTCGCCTCAGTCCTAACGAGCTGTAATTGCGCCCCACATAGGAGCAATGCCTCTGCCCATCCAGTGGCCCTGCAGTGGAAATGCATTTACATAGGTGAGGCATAGCCAGTGTTACACAGCGAGGCAACATCAAATCACAGGGAGCCCATCAACGGTGCTACATCATGCTATGAACAGCAAATCCAGTTAAATTCTCATTAGTGGATGCAATACTTTGTCAATTAGTAACCCATTCAACAATAACAGGAAACTCTATCTTAAGCTTGTCTGTGTTTGGGACTTGACCTCATGCTGTTTCTGATAGATTGAATTCCACTTCTGTTTTAAGCCCATACCCTGTAAATTAGCTCAATGTCTTGATGGATTGGCACCGCTATTTGTGTAGACATTCATAGTTTCCAGACCAGCAAAATATCTTGACAACTGTTACGTGGGTTGCCTTACTACTGGACAAAATCTCTGTTTGTCCAATACAACGAGGATGGTTCAACAACATCAACATGCTAGCATTATCACTGTGAGCATCTTAGCATTTACCTCAAAGCACTGTTGTGCTTGCATACAGCCTTAAGGGGAACCAAGAAAGCTACAGTGAAGTATAGCCAAATGATTTGGAAAGCTCCTGCTAATTCAATGCAAGTTTACTGCACATAGACGCAGTGGTCTGTTATACTGCACCTTATCAGTCACCTAACATTTATTTACATCAGTAGTGAGCTTTCAATTGATGTCTGTTCATTAGCTGTTGGATATGGAGAGCCCTTCAATGCTGTGCATATTTATTATTCTTGCCACCCTCTCCTTCTGTCTGTGTCTCCCACTCTCTCTTTCTCTCACTCTCCTTGACTTGCTGTCACAGTCGCTTTGTTTATTTCTCCCTCTGGGACAAACTTGCATCACCTGCCTGTCTCTAATTTTCCATTTTTCCCCTCCCTCTCTCTGTTCACTCGCTGTCGCTCTTTGTCTCTTTCTTTTTTCATACATCCCCACTGTCTCCCTCTGACGCTCCCCTCTCTCCCTTTCTTCCTCCCTCTGTTACTTTGTCTGGCTTACCTCCATCATCACCCGTCGCCCTCTTGTTTTCTGTCTTTGTGTAAGTTGTCTCTTTATGCTTACTCTCCTGCTCCAGTAAGGGAATGAATCCACATGTCAACGTGTTGTGAAAGACACTCTTAAGATTCTACTCCCTCGGGTGATTGTGGGGGAACAGCAAATTTACAGTGCACCAGTGCACAAAAACAGACATGCATGCCTTCACTCGGATATTACATGTGACTGGCCACACTATTCTTAACTCTTTAATGTCCTTGATTTTCTGTTTTTATCCTGAACACATGAACAAACTTTTGTGTCTTGTTTGAAATACCATTTGAATAGATTTCTTAATATTAGTTTACAAAAATCACCCAGCATGGTGGGTCTGCCTACTAGTGCCTTTCAGTATGTGCAATTTGTCTGTCAAGAAGTATGGCTTCCAGTTGAAACAGAAAGGCATTTATAAGAAAGCACAATCCAAAAATAGTGCGGCAAGAACCAAAATACTCTCCACTCTGGGCCAGGCATGAAGCCTTGGTTTCCAGGCTTCCCAAAAGTATATATATATAGTGTGTGTGTGTGTGTGTGTGTGTGTGTGTGTGTGTGTGTGTGTGTTTGACAGGCAGGCAGAGGCCTCAGAGTGTACCCACCACAAGCTTGGCACAGTGTGAGCCAGGAGGAAGAAGGAGACAGAGAGAACAAACGGCATAGCTGCTTTAGTTCGGTCTGCAGGAGGCTGATGGAAACGCAGCAGCCCACAGACACACAAACACAGATACACATCCCCTTGCAGATGGACAAGCTTGTCATGTTCACAGAAAGACAGGAACATGACTGTAAGAATCAAAGCTTATTGATTGCAGACACTTTACAAATTGTCTTGAAATATTAAATCAAGTAAGGAAATTTGAGGCTATAAAAAAGACGTACAACAGAAGCACACATGCTAATTAATTCCCTTTGTCTTTGCTGCTTTTGTTCCTTCAAAACAATACGAGACATGAAAATGAAATTAAAATTGGGGCAAGATGTGAGCATTAAGCTGACAGGGTTGTTTTGTCTTTGCTTATCATAACCATTCTCCCAGAGGTCTGTGCGGAACAGTCAGCATCGAGAGCCTCCTCTGAACTCTACTGGCTAAGTGGAATGACACTCAACAGCAGGCCGCCACGGTTCAAGGAACAAACACCTTCGCTTGTCAGCCAGCTCTCTGACTGACACACAATACCTGTGGGTGGCCCCCAATATAGCTCAAATCCCTGACTGCCTGCCGTAAGATTGACCCTGTTTCCTCTTCACAGACCTGAGCAATCAAACAGAATGAAATCAAAGCTGCAGAAAAGTCTCACTGCTACGTACGAGCCCTGCCGCAGCGGCTTTGTTAATCAACCCTGTAGCCTGCTGAAACGTGTCTTTGTCATGGAACAAGCTTGGCTGGGCCAGTGTCACAGGTGACTAAGTTAACTATAATACATTTGAGCATCAGCATTCATGAGCAGCTCAGCACCATGGCGTGGTTTTAGTAATGAATGTGCGCGAATCCGAAAGCATCTGCTACGACATTTATCTATTTTTAAACATTGAACAGTGCAGGGTATTTTACTTATGTATATTCAGTTACCCATTTTTCCTCATTGAGCTTTTGTCATACTATTCAGATGCACTCTGCAGAGATCCACTTAGTTAATAGCCAAGCTCTCTGAAATGATAATAAATAAACAGGTTCAGGATTTCTTTATGAGTGACTTAGCTGGCGGAGCAGGCAGAGCAAATCCTTGAAGCCTGGGTATTTTCTGGCCATTGTTTTCCTGGGTTGTAAAGTCAATCGCATTTAATCCTTCACTAGTGCACAAGAGATCCCCTCTATCAAATCCAGATATTCACTGTGCCCCTACAAATGCTTCGCAGCAGCAAATTCTCTCTGGCTCAGTGGGAGTGGGTGGGTGGCAGTGAAACAGAGAGGCAGATAAATGTGTTTTTCTTCACATATTTGAAGCTTTATCCTTGCAATTAAAGCGCGGTTATGGAGATGTTTGCTACTTTCTTGCAAATGCAATAACTTTTACTGGTTGGCAATAATGGAGCAGGAGGACAAATCAGACAGAAGGGGTCTGGATGATGAGGGCTGGATGGCTTGCTCAGTCCTTTATGTGTAGCCGGATGCGGCTGCCAGGTTGGTTGCAGCTAATGTTTTTTGATTTAATCCAGAGCGCTCTGCCTGCCCTTGCGCAGCCATGATAATATGCCCAGAAGGCTCCTCCTGTAGTGGAACAGGAGCCTCTCTGGATTTATTGCAAGAAATGTATTCCTCTCTCTCCCATAGGATTAATCTGTCTAGTTCATGAACCACAGGGAAAGACGATAACAAAGACTGGATCTGTCACTTGTTTCAAAGCTTAGCACTTCTCCTTACTGGTTTGGATTTTTAGCTTGCATGTGGAACGTTACATTCAACTGACTGAAGCTTTATAGTTTTCATGACAGTCAGGATCCATGTATTTTCCCCGTAGAAAAAAAAGGTGTTTAGCTCACATGCAGCTGTTTGGTTCTCAGCAGTATGCTCTGCTGTCCCCCCACACATATTTCTTAGTGGCACTAAACAGATGGCTGTGGTCAGTGTTGCTGTTACCGTTACATGACTGCTGAGACCCACACTTTCTGGAAGTTTAATTCTTTCTCAAAAAATTTGGAGCACTCGAAACCTTGGAGCAGCAAAACATTCTTTGTTACTGCATAGATGTTCTTGAAATGTCTCTGTTTGTTCACCTAAGTAGTAAAATGGGAAAATAAATCAAATATGGCAAGCTTTTTGGAGCTATGAATGTAAGGGTTGGAAAGGCCAAGTAGGCGAGAGGCAAAAGGCAAAAGAGAGGAAGTGCAGCATCTGGACAGGAACTCTGACATCCGGGGAGGGGAACATATGAGGTACATCAAGAGAGGGTGTGGTAGCAGACCCCTGACCCTAAAGAGAGGGTAGAGGTCAAACACAGAAGATAGGCTGCAGCTGTGTTGCAGCATGCCGATCAGTGTAATTTACTTCAACAGACGTGTCCCCATCCACTTTTCCAAGCATGCCTTAACAGGAACTGACGGAGAGAAAGAAAAGAGGGAAGGATGGAAGGAAACAAGGAAGGGAGAAGTTAAGTGGGAGGAAGAGAAGAAGGTCAATAGGGCTCCTATCTCCCCACCCAAGGGTTCATTTGTGGGAGCTAAAAGGGAGTCTCAATCCACTGCAGCAGTTTATCAAAGGCAGTGTGCCTCCAACTAAAGGGCTTTTCCCCCAAGACCCCCCCCCCAGAAATAATACCATGATTCCCTCCCACTCTCATTTAACCCCTTGCTCCCTTCACCCTCTTCTAGAGCTATTTGTTCTTCTGCAGGGAAGGTAGGACCTAATCATACCAGGATCTCGTAACACCAAGTCTTTTAACTGCTAGATCAAAGAGCGGGAGTTTGCCTAATGCAGGATTACGCTGAGATACGGGACCTGGCAGCTTCACCTCACTCCACCCCTCCACTTCCTCCACCACCACCAGCGGGTAGCTCCATTAGGCTCAACCCATTGCTCATTTTTCCGCAAGAGCTCCCTTGGGCTAAGAGGCAATTATGCAGTAGTGTGGCATAATATTTCATTCTCTTCACATTGCATTACTATATGGTGGAGCTAGCCACTAACAGCTTCATATGGCCCAGGAGGAAGGGTGCAGGCTGCTAACAACTTCATATGAGTGGAGGGAGATTGGAGAGGGGAGGAGGAGGTGGAGGAAAATGGAGAGGACGAGAGTTCTCAAGGGCATGATGCTTCATTAGGTGTCAGGTGTGTTTCATCTCCTTTCATGGAGGATAAAAGGTGGTGCATGCATCTTAATTTAGGTTAGTTTAATTTAAGACATGAATAGAAAAACAAAAAACATGAGTACGTGCACCTGAATCTGAACATTACATGTAACATTTAGAGTAAGTCATATTCCAGCAATGCTATGAAATATCAAAATAATTTGCTTTTTGTTCGAAATGTGATTTCCACGGCATCTTTGAAATGCCTGAGATAAGCCTGACTGCTGCATAAGGTTAAATTTCTCATACAGTGGCCAGGCATCCTTCAAGGTAGTGTCTATGTTATTCATGATTTTATATGTATACAGAAGAAAGTAAGACTCCAAAGAAAACTCTAACTACAAACACACATATGTCTGGAAATGGTCTAGGAAGTGTTTGCTGGCGCAAGTACAGAGGAGCTATACCAAACTTTAAAACATGTGGGTCCCTTTCTGCATTGTGTGTAGATTTCAGCGTGAAATGCCTTTAATGCCATCATTTATTTTTGCCCAACCACTTGTCTAACACTTTGGTGTTATGTTTAAGCAATAGCTCAGGACAGGTCGTGGTGTACGCTTATATCACAGTTAAGGGGCGTTGTTCGGGTTGGCAACCAACTTAACTGTGATATGGTAAGCGTATATCATGGCCTGAAGTGAGTTATTGCTTTTATAAAATGGTTACCAAGTATGACGAAAAGACAGTAACAGAAACATTAGCATTAGTAATTAGTAATGGATATTGTAGTAATTAAGCACTGCAAGTGGGCTTTTAGACTTGTGTTCATATGTTAGACCTGTTTTAGGAGTTACTGAAGTAACTTGCACACATTATTTGGGAGAGAAAAACATTGCTTTAAAGAGTTTCCTTAGCCTAATGATAATCATTGTTCCCTTCTGATGTTTTGCAATTTGTCATAGTTCACAAGACAGAACATTAACACTGAGTTAAGAGGAAATTTGGGGATTTGGTGCACTTATTGCTGCTATAACAAAATAAGGTGGGGTGACAAAGAGGGAACAAGATGAGAAAGGAAAATGGTGCTTTTGCTTCACCTGTGCGTGCAGCCCGGGGCAAGTCTGTTCAGACCTGTTGTTTGATTTTTCTGTACTCAGGGATTTTACACTTTTGCAGGTGCTCAGCCGCCCCCCTCTTCTCCCTTTATTTCAACTCTCTCTTCTGCTTCCCGCTCCTGTCATCAGTTCAGCAACAGCAAACTCTCACCATCATTCAAATCACTACACGTTTTTCTTCCTGACTATCACTGGTGGGGTATTTATACTTATGATATGAAATGAGGATAAGAAATAGAGTACCCAGCATACATTTATACTGCTCAGTGTCCTGTGGACCTGTGTACACAGTATCTGTAGCCATCTTATGTCATCACTAAGCCTCGACAACTGGTAATGCTGGTATGCATTTAGGCTACAGTTTGAATGTGAAGCATCCAGCTAGTTAAAAGAAACACTGTTACAACACTGGGCAACTTTTGGACAACTTCAGTGGACAACTGGTTGCCTTAGCACAAGAACGTACCAGCACATATTTTTTTGGCAATTTAGACAGTTTTTAACCTTGTCCCTTTTTTCCCATATTGTCCATTTGTTTGACAATAAACATAAATTGTTCATTACTAGCCATAAAAACTGACATGGTTGCTAGGCCTTACAGATGCTTTCTCATTTTAAGATGGAATAAAATAAATTAAACTCTTTAGCCTGATAGGCAATGTTATGAGTGCCCTTTAGCCTGAAAACTGATGTCAGTGGCTGTGACTTCAGCCATATAATACCAAGGATGCTGAAACTATGAATATGAGGCTGTTTGGTCTCCCAGTCAAATCAGTTGACATATCACCACACACTCATCATATGTTGTACAAGAAATGTGCATGTCAGGCTTTACAAAATGTGTTGCTTAAGTGTTTTGTAACTGCATCTGCCATCATAAATCCTCAGTTCGGATAATGTTGACAGCGTTCTGCCCCACTGAGACTTTTTTCCCCCCAGAAACCTAGCATTAACCACTTGGTCTTTCTCCCTTTTTGTAGAAATACGATCTGGTGGACGAGGACCCAAGGAAGGATCAGGGAGGCAGCTGCCCCTTTATGACACGCCATATGAGCCAGCCGAGAACGGTGGAGACACGGACCCCGAGCGCTTGCTCTGCCCCAGAGAAAGCCGACTGCCCCAGGATGATGAGCGACCGCCTGAGGAGTATGACCAGCCCTGGGAGTGGAAAAAAGAGAGGATTTCCAAAGCCTTTGCAGGTACGACAGTCAGTGCCCAGAGACATTAGAATAAGCTTTATTATGCCCAGTCTAGGTGCCTTAAAAGAATCGTCAGCATAATATAGGACATAAGGAGAAATAGCTAAAACAAATCAGTAACATACTGCATAGAATAAAATGCGGTGTCTTTCGGCTCTACTTGTTACATACTGTTAGTGCTGATGTCAAAAACCCAGGCAGTGAATCATGTAAACTAATCCAGTTTATGGTTGACTGCATTTTTGTAAGGGTTGCCTTATTTATATTTCAAGCTTTTAACTGAAAATGTTTTTCTTCTGCTGAACTAACCCAGGTGGCGGTTTTTCCAGCTCTAACAATTTTGATTTTGGCTTCTGTCAGGTTTTGAGGTTTCTGCTGTTGCTGCTGCTTTAAACTCTCTGTTAACACTTTTTTTTCTCCTCTTCTGTTAAAGCACTCATTAAGTTCACTTGCAGCTGTCCAGTCAACTGTTTGCCTGTTTAAACTAAGATGATACCTATGCTGCTCGGGAGGTGGGGGCATGATTGATTGTGCAGGTGCATGTAGGTGCAGGTAGTTATTGTGGTTTTAGAGCTTCAGCATGGCTAACACAGCCATAACATCAAACAGGGCTGTTCCTGGAAAGCATACGGCTTTAGAATATAAATATGCACCCCAAATTTGAATTTGATTGCCAAGCCTTTTTAGTGATATATTAAAAGAAAATCAGCAACCCATGACTTTATTTTTCATCGCCCCTTTTCTCTTTATATTTTTTTCTTTTTTATCCTTGAACAGCTCTGCTTTGTTATGACTGCATTAGCTACGAGGGTTCTGTAAGTGGCACTGGATCAGGTCCCCACAGAAGAAAGGACTGCACCTCTAAATCCCTCACAGGTACCATTGGAGACGGGGCTGGGGAGTGTCTCTTGTCTTTCTGTATATTCATTTTAGACTTAGAATCTTGCGGTTTTGTATTTGTTTCTTAATTAAATCCTCAGGACACAGGTTAAAAATGACATTAAAGGTGGTGTATGCAATTCTAATCCAATACACGTCTTTCTGTCGAATTCAGTCCAGTAGCTATCAGTTCTGTGTGCGGACGCACAACTGCCCACATTTTAGCTAATGTTAGTCATTGTTCAGTCGTGATATTATATGGTATTGGAGTTCTCCGGAACTGCATACCCCAACTTTAAAAAGTGGATGTTACAGCTTCCTAGTGGTTGTATTATTTGGTTTAGACACTGCAAAAAATATCATGTGATCCCTTAATTCTGAAAGTCAAATCAACCAGTATGTTGAAAAAAGTTTACATTACATTTAGCTGACGCTTTTAGCCAAAGCAACGTACAACTGCTGTTTATGTCAAAGGTCGCATGCCAGTGTCTTGCTCAGGGACACAGTGGTGGATGGGTCACAGTGGGGGACTGAACCTGGGTCTCTCACACCAAAGGCATGTGTCTTATCCATTGCACCATCACCACCCCCTAACAGTTTACCCACTAACAGTGAAATGCAAATCTGCCCTGTGCTTTTAACATTTCTTGATTCGAATGACATTATGAGGATGCTACTAGTGTGACTGCCCAATGCTTGAGTGGACAAAAAATTACCCAGCCACTATAGAAATACTCTGTGCAGCTACATTTCCTGGTGCTCAGAAGAAGGGTTGATGGGGTGATGGTGGTACGGGTAGGAGTGAGTGAATCTTTGTTGTCTCCTTCACCTCTTAAAGTTGGAATGGGAATAAAAACAACACTGCTGACAACAACTCGTTGCTAAGTGATTTCTTCTGTACTGCCCAGCATACAAGCTCACACTGTGTTTCCCCTCTGCAATAAAGGACACAAACAGACCAATCAACCAGTGAACATACAGAGCTTCTTTTTAGCATAGTTGTAGTTTTACTATAAAAGTATTTGTGCATATGCATTTCAAGTCTTTAGTATATGAACTGCAAATTATTTTGCAGTGGTTTTGCTTTAAGAAATTTTTGAGTGTGAAAGTGTGTTCCACATGATAACATCAGGATGACTAAATCATCAATGAATGAACCAGTTCCTTTTTTAATTATAGCTGAATGAAAGAAGCCGTTAAAAATATGCACGGCCTAAGGCTCATTGTGGTATACAGTTTGGAAAATAAGTTGCCAATTTGTCATTTGTTTTTTACACTTGGAAGAGTAATTGAGCTTCATAGGCGTGTAAATGTAATCTCACAGAGAAGATGAACACAGAGAAATATGAAAATAATGGCCATTTTTTCATTATGATTTGATTATATTATGTTTTGTACTTTTATTTTTATATTTGTCTCTATTGTATTTATCTGATAATTTCCTTTCTATTTGCTTTGGGGACACTGCATTGCATTTACATGGAATTTCAATAAAGCAAAGCTGATTAGAAATAGAGAGGATGAGACAGAGAGATTAATACACGATGGTGTTTTGCTGTTGATGGCTGTTAAATATGGACTCACTCGGGACTCAGAAATCTGGAGGCAGATAAGATTTTGCATGGTAAAAGTTCTAAAACACAAGTCACAAACAGTCATTAGATTACATACATGTCGAGGCAATTTGGGGATTTTATTGATTTCAACTTTTTCAGTGATAGAATAATTGGGAAATGTTCTTATTTTTATTTAAGTTGTGTTTTATGCATTTTTGTGGGATTTATTTAAATTTACTGGACCAGAAAGATAAATACAGCATATGTGGTTGCATGCCCCAAAGCCCTTTTCATCTCAGTCAGTCACTTTTGTAAGCCATCAACAAGGTTTTGGAAGAATTCAGGTTGGGTCGACTGTTTTTGACAGAATTGGTAGAATTGGTTTTCTTGCATGGACTCTTTCTACGGTAGTACATATATTTTGGAGTTGACGTCAGGACTCTGGGAAGATCAGTCCAAAGGCTTAATTTTAGCTTGATTTAGCTGTCTTAAAACCACACTGAACAAATGTAGGGTAATTGTTCTCTTCGAACACCTTGTTGCATTCAAGATTTACTGTCTATTTTTTAACCATTGGCTGGTGTTATTAGTGGCGCTACGGATCATAGTTGATCCGTGATCCATACAGATCCCTGCCCCCCAAGTTAAACAGGCAGCTAAAACACGTATCAAGTGCAAAGTTTATCATACAGTATGGGAAACAGTATTACTGCCACTGTTACATTTTGTAACAGTAATAAATATGTATATTGCAATACAGATGCACGCAATGTTTACCTCTGAAGGGCAGTGATGGTTTAGGGGAGATGGTTTAAAAGCCGTCACTTTCGCCTCCATTGAGTAAAACCCTGTAGGCTGATATCTGGCATTTTCAGTGGTATAACAGGGACACTTGGCTGCTTGTCTTCAAAAAAAAACAAAACAGATCATACAATTGTAATGTTTATTACCCCTCAGAAATATCTGCTGTGTGACAACGAGGTATATTTCTCAATAAATAACAGAATAATAACAGTTGTAGAAATCCTTAATATCCCCAAACTGGCCCTTAGGTGTGTGAACTTTTGACTACTGCATATTATTAATATTATAATCCTCAAGCCACTTTAATTGACCGTGAATGATGGAACAAATCTACATGATCATAGAATCTGCAAATGTAAGTACACCATGGCAGTACCCACACCGGCATGTGAAGTTATCTGAATGTAGGACTGGGTCTGATTCTCAACCAGATAATATTAACAATAAATCTAATTTTGATTGAATGACTCAAACAAAAGGTCTAAGTCACCTCTGATAACATTGTCAATTAAAAGTTTTTAATTTTGACTTGTTTCCAACTGACCTGTGTTGGTAGATGTTAACCTTACAATGACACTTGTAGAGTGAACTACAGTGACAGCAGCAGTAGTAGTAGGGTGGAGAAAGACAGAGGTGGTTCTGAACTGGATTTCGCTCTAGTATGTAACATCTTAAGTGTGTGTTAAGTCTCCTATGTGGCATAAGATGGTAACAATCTCATGAATCTCATTCGTGGAAGATGGAAAAGAGGCTCAAGGGACTACGTTGGCATCCTACTGGACTTAAAGATCGCATCACTACTCAAAACGGATGGCTTGTTTTGAAAACTTTAAAACTCAGTAATATGATAAACTGCATATTCAGATGCATTTATTTTGCTGTGTGGCCACAGTTCTGACAGGCTCAAAATCTGTATGTTCATACATATTATATCTGTCTATTCATTTATCATCATTATATGTTTTCCTAATTTTTTGTTACTTCATTTCTGTTTCCTGTTTACTTCAGTGTATTCAAGGAACAGAGGTCTTCATAGGAGTCACGCTGTTCTGCCTCTGCAAGTGATTAGTTAAATAAGGGATGCTGCATTCTTAATCACTTTCCTTCTCTCCCTCATTATTTTTCTGTCAAGCAGCACTCAGAAGAGTTTGTTTAGGGCGCTATTTACTAACACATCCCTCTTTCAACTCCCCCTTTACAGACAGCATCCCTCTTTTGATGATGATTAATTTAATTTCCAGTGGATGTCAAAGTGTTGGCTGGGAATTGGAGAGATAAGTCTTTAAGTTGTCTTTCAAAAAAGAAAGCTGCAGCTCTGAATAGTGCTTTGATTTATTGCACATCTTCATTCTGTGTTTAATTCAGGCCAGAATAATTCCCCATTATTTGGAAGACAGAAAAGGGAAGAAAGATGAGAAAGACATCTCTGGGACAAGCCTTGTCAACACAGGCTTGTTTCTCTTGCAGGTGTCAGTGTAGACTGGCCTTGGATCCCAGACATCAAGGGGCTTAGAGAAAGTTCCCCACCTTTAAAGGCTTGAGCTTATGTTCCTGCACCCATGTCTCTGATCTTTGCAACCAGCTTACCTCCAATGTCAAGAAATTATACACTGCTTCAGTATTGAAGTCCGCTTGTGAGCCAATTCTTTAGGACTGTCGACAACCCCACTTAACAAGTCTTCCCTGTCTCATCCCTCTTGGTACGAGTCAACTTGGAGCCTTTTGTCAGTTTTTTTCAGGTCAGCCTGGTGTTGTCCGTGAGTTCCCCATCTTAAAACGTCTACCATTTGGTACAAACTGGCAAGCAGAACATTTGTTTCACAACAGCAATGTCAATGACTGTTAATCCAATCAATTTTCTGATGCCAAAAAAACTTGAAAATCGTTGTTATAATATTTCCCATAGTGGCAGTATTGAATTGTCCTGCATCTGTAGTCAAAGCAAGGGTTACTTGGGGTTTATGAAATTTTAGACTGGAGTCATAAGGTCACGGACTTACTGTAAGTTAGATTTTGAGTCCTCTGGACATGTTTGCTCAAGTCGTTGTGGAATCCAGGTTAGGATTGGATTTCATGGTTGGTTAAGAGTCTCATTTCATATTTTGCTTTCTTTAGTAGATATGTGTGGTCTCTCAAACCAGGGCCATGTGGGTTTGCTGGCAACAGCATTGTCAGAGGTACATTTAGCTGTTTAGAGATTTGTAGAAGAAAAGTAGTCACTATAAAGTATGTTTTTTCAATTTGGATCTCATTTTCATAGTCAGATGATAAGAATATAAGCATATATGAACCACCAATTTGTAAGTCAAACCAAAAACAAATCTTTTATTTCCCAAACGGCCCATTGTAAACATCCATTAGATAACACATTACTATATTATTTTACAATATAATACAATACAAATACAATATGTGTACTCTTTATTTAATTTGTTGCCAGTGACTGTCGTAGATAACATGGTTGTTCTGGAGATTTGTTAACAACCTGTGCTCATGTTATTTGCCCCCACTGGGCTCAGCAGTTAAGTTGGTATGTATAAATGTGTTCAGCTCACTATTTCAGGCCTGATTCAAGCACTTCTGTGTGCAAACGGCCTGTTTTAAAATCAGCCCAACTGTAGCTCTGTTTCTAGAGAGCAATTTCCCTCAGTTCCAATGCTGAAGCACTTTATGGCTGTGTAATATCAATGACTAATGATACTGTTCGCCGTTTGGATTTCGGAGGTACTTTTCCTCGCTTATCAAAACCTTCACAGTTTATATTCAAACAATTATGTGGGAAATGGAAGTGGGGGATTAAATAAGTACCAAGTTCTACCAGACGCCCTCCCACCATGGTATAACATAATAATGCAATCTGCATAAAAGACTATTTGTCTTCATTAATGGTAGGGGAAGGAGAGCAGACTAATGCTCCCTGCTGCAACCCTTTCTCCTCAGCTGTCCCTGCATGTCTCAATGCCTGCATGCTAGCCTCTTCACAACACTTGGTCTGGTGTTATTATTCACCGTTGGTCTATCTCTTGACAGGTATGCAATGGAATGTAAATTCCCTGCCTTGTTAGGGTGTTGGGAGGCTGTGTACTTGCGGTTTGGTTAATCACTCATCCTCGCTGCCCCCACCCCCCCCACACACACATTCTGTAGACTGAACAGACGCTCACCACAACCTCTTTCCTACATCCCTCCTGGCTGCTGAATAAGTGATGGATGAGACCGGAGGTGAAGAGTGAGGAAGATGCATTATCATGTGACCATATGAAGAAGGCCGCATGTAATTGAAAGAGAAAGTGTGCTCGCATGTCTGTCAGTGTGAGCCTGTATGCTTTGACTCTGCATATGGCACGCTCACTCACACACCCCAGACATGGACACGCCGCCATCGGAAATTTGAGCCTCATTACAGCAGGAATAGGCTCGAGAGCCATTGTTATTTAATCTCCTCGCCCTCTGTTACCTGCGACTAACCCCTTTCACTTGGCTCTTGGCCAGCGGGGTACTACGCATTAAACACGGGAGATAAGAGGAGGCGCTGTCGTTTGCTCCCTCAGGTCTTCAGGAGCTTTATGGTTTTTTAATGAATCTTCATGGGCTTAACGACCCAGAAATCTGAGGCTCAAGACTAAAGTCCTAAAATATATAATTGATTCTCTTACCGTCATATTTTCACTAGGGTTAAAGCCAGCTGTTTTGTGGGTGCTATGGTTCTGTTTCTCTCTGCTTGGCTGATCCTGTTACCCCCACCCGCTGTCTGTCACTCCTCAGCTCATCCTCCTGGCCTCTGCCACAACACCCAGCTGATAACCTTCCTGACAGCCCTCTTTCACGAGTCTCAAATGTGTCCTGCTGTCTTTCACTGAGCGCCACCACAGGTCTTATCTTCACTCACACACATTGGCCACACACAACAGCACTGTAAACCTCCCTCACAAAGTACAGAAGCGGCGCTCCTTCAGCAAGCCCCCCCTGGAAGCTCCTGCTGGCCGGCCTTCACTAACGCATCTCTTCCTTCTCTCCCTCCTGATAGAAGAGCAGGAAAAGGGCCCTGCTGTATACTCATCTCCATCACCCACTTTTTTGTGCCAGTTTCGTTTTTAATGCAAACACACGGCCTTTCAAAACAGATCTGTTCTGTAAAAGTGAGCCGGACCGTATAATGTGACGCATACAGTAAGCAGAGAATTATGAGGTGGCATTTCAGTTCCCCCGGAGCATTACACAGTTGTTATCTGTAATGATTTGGGTGCCGATGGAACAAACACATCCTCAGAAGAGGCTGGTTTTGTGTTCCAGGCGCTTCTGCTCATAATGTGCGGCATAAACATTGCAATCTTCCAGCTTGTTTTGAATATGCATGCAATTAGCCAACCAAATTAAGCAGAACTAAATTAAATGGCGTTGGTGGAAACAAGCATAGCTGGTGATTTATGGTGCTCCACTGTTTACAGTGATGAAGTGCCATAGGCTAATGAAAAGCCTGGGTAAACAAATACCTGGCTTTAAAAATAGATCTGCTCCTGGAAGAACAAAGGGAAGGTAAACACAGATAGAAAAAGGGACTCTTGTCCATTGTTAAAGTACTCTCTGGTTCTTCTGATGAACTGTACTGTCAACGTAGCCGTAAAACAAATAATAAATAAGGCTCAGCATTTACAACGCACAAGTTTACTGAATGCCCACCCCAGACTGCTGCTCAACCCGGAGGTGTCCAATCCACAAGACATCCTGCCATCATCACACATTTATTTCCAAAGCAAACAGGACATGTGATGGACGCATGTTTTCAAATTTTCCTATTCAATATCCCAACATGGCCACCTTTGTGTAGTTTGCTTGAGGCTTGAGGTACTTAACGTTCCTCGTTGATTTAGAATCATCAGTATCCTCTATGTAGCCTATGTCATTGAGGATTATGCAGATGAGATATGTCTTATTGATCCAAGTGCAGTCCGATTAGATGAGAAAGATGTGATAATCTTTTCATTAAAGAAAGTGAAATACAAATACTGCTGCCAATAATTACAACAGAACCTCCAGATTGTAGTTCTATACAAGCTTTATTAAAATGCATTATTAAATTGCAATTTATATTTTCTACCTTATATTTACCTCTAGTCTCTGAAACACTAAACCTGTTGTTCACACAAACTGCAGTGTACCAACATAGGTGATAATCAGGGCAGTGTGATGGGGGCAGATATGTGAACATGTCTGTGGCAGTGTGATGAGCCTTCAGGGTTGATGTGTAAATCAGCTCTTCCGCGCAAAGGCAACTGCTGTTATCACCATAGCCCTGAATTTCAATTGAATAACAGTACAAGGTGTAAAGATGCATCCATACACCAAAATGGCATCAATGATTATTTGAGAGGGCAATGGGACTGGGGCAGGTGAGGGAGACTCCAGTCACCCAGAGTTTTAAATACAAACAAAAAACTCCTGGCTATTGAATCTGTTTTACCTCAATTTTCACAGTGCTAAATGCTATTATTCAGCTGTGCATCCAAGCGAATCTGAGCCACACTTGCCCAAATCGTCTCCTCGTCCTCACAGCGAGGCTGCAGAGTGCAGGCAGCCTTCTGCTCCCCAAACAATTACACGCTAATCTGCAATGTGAAATGAGCATTAGGCTTTTAATCTCATAGGAAGAGAGTCCCCTACTTCACCCCAAAGTAGTGGAAGTTATATTATCTCCCAGAGTTTCTGACCTTCTGTCTCCATTCCCCACCCTCCAGCCCCACCGTTCCACCACCCCACACCTCTCCCATCAGGATAGACATCAAGCAGCTCCTCCTTCCAACCACCTTTCTCTAGATTAGCCCCCTGACACCGCGGGCCCATCTATTTAATTGCTTGTCGGATTGAATATTCCATCGCTTCCCCCCTTCATCTAGCTTGCAGATATTGCCTCTCATTAGCATGTCCTGTACCACCACCACTGCAATTCCTTGCAGGACAGAAGATGGACCATAATATTATTCCAATCCTCCCACTGAAAACCAGCCTATATAACAGCCAATACAAGAAAGCAACACAAAGCTGCCTCTTCCCATTTTAGGAAGCTGAGGTAACAATTAGTCGACTCTCTATAGATGAGATAAAATGTGGCTCTAACTCTCCCTTTTTACTAATCTTGAGCTCTTAAGTTATAAAAATTACTACTACTGTAGGTAATTGTTGTACAGTATTACCAAGCATAACCAATGTGATGATGACAAAAACAACACTGTTACAGAGGCAAAAACATATTTTGAAGGAAATCTTAAACTACTTATTGACATGTCTTAAAATGGCCTTGTATTCACTATCTGCTGCCTGATTTGTATCTGTCAATATGTTGCTTTTCTCCACCTATTTGTCCATGTCCTCAAATATGGCTGTGATCGTACTGACTGATGTGACTGCTGATGTGCAGTACATCTGTCACATTGATAGGGTAGGCCACCACTGGAGGGGTTTTTGGTTTTTACCAAGGTTAACCTATACTTTTGTTTTACTGTTAGCATGCAATGTAATTTCATAAAGAAGGTGAGCTTTTGGGCTTCACTGAAATTGGGCTTAAAGTCATCTAGCTACTTTTGTTGATATTTTATTATAAGTAAAATCTTTTTCTATGTTTTTTCTTGTATTTTTGTGTAGTTTTGTTTCTTTTGTTTATTGGTTACTGGCGGATGTTCTTTTTGGGCTAATTTAAGGGGCAACACCTGCATGATTTGTTATTTCTGCTCTGTTAGGAAGCAGAAATAAACGTATTGTTTATAAACCTTCGTAATTTGTGTTTAAGGGCATTATCAGCCATAAGTAACCAGTTTGATGAAATCACACAAAGTTTAGTTTCATGTACTTACTTTCAAATACTCTAGTAACATCCCCAGCACCATGGACAGTGACATTAATGTTCTTAATGGCACTGCGAGTCACCTCGCTGGAAGATCTGTGTTTAAAGATATATGTATAATACACTCTTAACCTCCAGATGAACATTCAGTGGCTTTCCAAAACTACTATTCCTGCACTATGTTTCTTTATTATCTTGGGTTTCTGACGCTAGCTTTCTCCCTTCCCCTCTCCATCCCATTTATTGAGTATCCTCAGCTATTTAACAAGTGGCTCTCGCTCTATGACAGATATGCTCTTGTAAGGGTGCTCGATTTACCCTGGTAATTCCCCAGCTGGACATGAGGCATACATTATTTAAGGGGCAAAGCCCGGGGAGTGTCCACCGGCAGGATGGATTGCTCTGAGGTACATTTCACTGAAGGATAGGGTCTACATTGTTCTTTAGTATTGAGGCCTACAGTCTTTTTTTAAAAACCTAGCACTAAGAATAAAAGCATAGCATATGCCACTGCACTGTATCAGTGACAATCTGTAGTTGAGCTCAAGGCAGCTCTATATTTCTAGAATAGATTTTCTATATGAAGTCTGCACTTTCAAAAGACAGCATTGGATTATTTGGGCCTTTCTCTAGGTCAAGGTCAACTTTATTGTCAATTTCTTCACATGTACCACCAATTCTCTTTAGCAAAGTCCTTCATATAGCACATCAAGATTCAGAAGTAGATATTCAGAACTTTCCATTGTCAAGTTTCTAGTATATCTCAGGATCCCAAGGGGAGACTTAAGTTGTGTTCTGGATTCCTGCCTGGATTGTTGAGGGAGAGCCAATGAAGAGGGGAAAAGAGGCAAGAGGGCCCAACTTTTATGGTATGGTTGGGGTTCAGTTGCATTTTATAAAGTCCAAATCTGCAGTTCACTTGTTGAGTCTTAATCCTTCAAATCCCTTATCAAAGTTGAGAGTTTAACATAACAAGTAACCTTTGAATATAGGCCTGGGTTCGTTGGAAACCCAGGTATTTTAATTAACCTGGAACCAATTACAAAATGGCACCCGCTATCAAAACTCAACCCAACTTTCTGGTAGGGATGTACCGATCAGGTTTTTTTGCCTCTGAGTCAGAGTCATTGGATTTTGAGTATCTACCGGTACCGAGTCCCGATCTGATATTTCCATAATACTATAAAAAGAATAAAGAAGAGCGAAAAAACAGATCCAGGATGTTCCTTATTTTTTATTTAATTCACCTTATTTTAACATTCAACAACTCTGTTAACAAACAGAGCACTTCTGTGAGGTAGCTTGAACAATCAAGTAATAAATAACATAAATTAATCGCTTTTGGACTTTAGTGCATCAGTAAATATAAAACAAGTCTAAGATAAAACCAAATAGCACCTCAACTTAAAATGCCCTGCAGGCACGTAAACAAATATAAAAATAAATAATATAATAATAATAAAAATATAATACAATAATAAAAAATATAATATATAATAATAAAAAGTGCCACAGTGTTTGCAAAGCACATCTATATATACATATATGTACATTTACATCCAAGTCCTGATCGGGAGGTAACGTCCGATTCCGATCGAGTCAGAAACAACGTGATCGGGCCCGATTTCCAATCTTGTGATCGGATCTAGACATCCCTACTTTCTGGTATCTAACTTTACTTCTTTTTCAGCCCTGTTGTATTCCCTTTGTTTTCCAGTCCACAGCTACTACTGATTCTTCACAGCATCGAAGTATAAACCAGCTCTCTACCACAATGCTGGCATCTTGCTGTTATTTGTATTTCACTTACCTCTTCTTCCTTTTCTCTTTTTTCCTCTCTGTTTTCTGTCATTACTTCCCTATCCTCATTCCCTTTGTTGTCTTCCATGTATGCCTCTTGTTGCTGTCCTCTCCTTCCCTCCATCTCTTCTCTGGTGACTGGGACAACACTTGCAGTAGAGATTAAAGTGATCAAGGACCTACCGTGGCCCCCTCCTGTTGGGCAGCTCAACACCAGCCCTCCCCTGGTGGAGGAGCTGGAATCTCCCTCCCAGACAGCTCAGCCCTCGCCAGGACAGACAAGCTGTGACCAGCACCACCATGGTGGGTGTTGGTGTTCACGTTGTCCTGCGTCATTCCATCAGTAACCCCCATCCCAACCCCCCATCTTTCAGTACATTAATCCATCATCCATCCATCCATCCATTCACCCACGTCCTTCAGTGTGTTATATATCTGTCCTATCTATCTGATGTTATTAAGGAACTGCTTGAGTGGTGAAGAGTTTGTCACTAGTGTGATGTGTTGCAGACAGAACTAGCTAAAAAATACATTATGTTTGTCTTGTGAAAAATATCACCAATAATTGTCCTGGTTAAAAATGGTTTCCTTTAAGAAGTAGAAACAGAACTTTTTTTTGGATCATCCTCACAAAACATACCAGCAGTGCAGAAGGGCAAATGATTATGTGAACGTGTCCGCTTGGACTTAACTGGTCAGTGATGACTTACTGAAAGACTGCACATCTTCTAGAGGCACTGTATATAATGACTTTAGGCATTAGCTTAGTAATGACTGCACTTTTCCATCTGGATTACATGTGGCAGAAAATCACTAATTCTTGTGCAGGTTTTAGGGCTGAAGGCTCATTAGTTTTAATTGTGCTGAACTGCCTTCTGCATGCGTAATTGCCATTCGCTGTGACCCCCATTTCCTCTTGTCAACATACTCATAACCATCCCAGATGTCCCTCTGGCCCGCTGTTATCTACAAGTGGCTTACATGAACTGAAAAATCAACCTCATTGGAGGTGAGTTAAGTTCTTGACTTGAGACTCGGCACCTCAGGTTTAGCCATATTTACCATCTTATCAAACACAATGGGCAAGTAGTTTTTGTATTTTCAGCTAACTGAGCCTTTAGTTGATTACTGAAGCTCTTCCCCAAACTCACACTCTTGACTGCTGTAATCACCAAGGGAAAAGAAGGACATGTGGCAGAACTAATGCCAGGAATGGGATTTCCCCTGGCATAGTGGACTTAAGAGTGAGACCATGTAAGAGGACACTGCTGCGTGCTGTAGGCGAGGACAAAGCGAGGAGTTGATTTATGTCCATTAAGCCATGGGAAAGGTTCTGGTTCCCTCTGTGATGTGAGTGGGGTTTAAAATTGGCGTCCAGCTGTAAAGTGATCTTCTCTCTGTCTGAGCCAGTATGGCCCTACTCTACATCTTCAAAGGTCAAAGGTCACCGTGGCAGACATGAGGGGGTTGTGATGGCCTCCATGACCCCTGTGAATACAGTTACAGTTGCACTCTCTTGACCTCAGCGTACAGGCAGACCCTTGGTCACACACCAAGACATTAGTCATCCATTATACACAGGACTGCTTACAGCCAAAGTAAAGAGCTAAGCGTTAGTATGTGTTTGTAAAAGCTATTGTGAATTGCTCTCATATAGACCAGGACAATATCCCTTACAGTTCAGGGAAATCCGCTGTATCCACTGAACCTCATTATCAAACTTTAAATGTGGCTTGACAGGATCGTTATTACATCTACATATAAATGGAGGGTACTTTTGTCTGAGTATAATGAAGTACTTCTCGCCTTTCTTTTTTGACATGAATCAATTATCCACACTTTCTCTAACCTTCTCTTTCCTCTAATCTAAGAAAAAAAACAACAAAGTAATTAAAAGATATCCAGATTTAATTTTAAATAGATTCGCTAGCTGACACTTTTAAGGGTCATTCCTTTGTCTTGGAAAACCTAATTAGAGTTTAATTTCGGGATGTATATAAAAAATAGAGCATATTCCTTGATGTCGTAATATCTACAAATATGTAAAAAGCCATTCAACAAATCATCGTTTGAGTTCCAAATGCATACAATTAATACCAACGTAAAAGTGGGTGATTTCTTGCTACCAGTTCCTGGGGTATCATACCACGCTGAGCACTATTTTCAGTGTGCAGTGCATTCTAATGAGATGCAGACCTGTTAATCATTTCACACGTCCTAGATGGAAAACTTAATTTTCACCTCACAATGCAACGGTCGATGGCACACATTGCCCCTCAGACTAGTCATCCCTTTTGATAGGAGTACCATTAGTCAATGAGAATTAATTAGCCAGCTTAATTAGAGAAATTTGCTCAGGAGTGCGTGCACAGGGGAAAGGAGTACAGAAGGTTGCTCAGAAGCCTCAGTGATACACTTAATTGTAACAACATTTTTAATGGTTCCCTTGCTTTATGTTTTGAATATTGTGGCCCAACACCCTGGAAAGGTTTACCATTACCAGTTAATAGTGTTTCATTATTGAGGATGTTTTTGTGATAAATAGTTAGAAATGCTGTTTTTACCTCTGTGTTTATCTGTGCCCTAGCCTGTCAACTCCCTCTCTCACACATTCTCCCTCCTCAACTGCCTCTTTGTTTTATTTTGTTTTATAGAGCTTTCTAAAGGAAGCCATGTGTGAAGGGGGCAGGCCTTTCAGCCATCAGTCACCATCTGACTGACAGTTCAATCTGATACACTGATTCCATTTGCTGTGCTTTACAAGCAACAATACTGATAGCACACACAGATGCCCCTGCACATTTACGTACGTGTGTGTGTGTGTGTGTGTGTGTGTGTGTGTGTGTGTGTATGTGTGTGTGCTTTCACCCTCTCGTCTATCTTAAGCTGCCTCTCAGAGCTTTTGTTCTCCTCCAGGCCAATCCTCTCGCCAATCTCCTGTCGGCCATGTGTCAGGCTATGTGCTCCAGAGAATGAAAGGGGAATGAGTTTGGTTTACTTCCACTGATATTCAGCCTCAAAACATAATTCCACAACATTAGTTGTAGCGAGTGCTGGGGAGATGGCTGGCAAACGAAGCTTTCGTTTATTTTGGAGACTCCTTCTTCAGGTTAATACTCGTCTTGTAGAGTTATGCACTCTGCCTGTGGAAGAGACTGAGCTCTGACAGGATCGTTTGATGGGGTGAGCTCCACCGAGAATAGCCACTCAACCCTTTCTAGGAGGTGGATGGGAGAAAGGGTTTAATCAAGGTCAAATAAAGCACTGATTGTGTCTTATCTGGGGAAGAGTAGGAATTAGTGTGGGCACAGGGAGAATGGAGAAAATGTGAAGAGCTGAGGTCAGGCGGATGGCTGAGTGGTCTCTAGACACACTGAGAGATGGACTGTGTGGAAAAACCAAGATAGCAACATTTATCCTTATGCCACACTAGCAGACACCTATTCCAGCATCATATGTTTAGATCAACGGTGGATTGAAAAAAAGTACATTGAAATACATTTTCTATTCAGTTTGTAAATGGACATATAATGTAAATAGATAAAGTATACCCATTTTGTTACAGGATCAGACACAATCAGTGACCATCAGAAACAGTGGAGATAAAATATCAGATTTGTATTGCTACTCCCACTGTATGAGCAGACATTCCACTACAGTCCATTTTCCACTATCTTGTTCTGTCCTTGACAAACACAAACAGAAAGAGAGAGAGAAAAAAACAGAGTGACTCAGAGAGACAGGACTGGAGTGTGTGAGATGGAAAGATCAAAAGAAAAGGTCACGGGGACAAAAACGAGGAAGGGCTGGACATATGCAAACAGGAAGGGAGAAATTGAAAGCGAAGGAGGGAGAGACAGCAATTGGCTGCATCTTCATGTTGTGATCTGTCAGCGTTGACAGGGATCAGCAGAGCAAACATGCATCTCCCTTGTCCCCTTGGTCAGTTTCCATGGAAACGCTATTTCTCACCCTTACACATATACTGTATGTTCATCCTACTTGCACTGTATTCCCAGCAGTCAGCATGTGGTTCAAATGGACTGTATGAAAAAGTAGAGAACTAATAATGTCTTTCATGTGGACTTACATGCAACGCTGGAGCATCAGTTGACTGCCTGTAGCATCAGACCCTGAAGAAGTAAAGCTGCAGCTCGTAGTCTTCCACGGGTCCTAGGTTAGATCCACAATTTACCCAGCTGTCATGCAACAGTATAATTTGGCAGTCATTTTGAAGACTCAGCCTTAGTCCTGTAACGAACAAAAGTGCAGAAGCCAAGATAACAATGGTAGTTGTCATTTGGAATAATCATTTCCATGAGTTTATGTTTGGGGAAACGCATCAGTGAGCTCAAGGCCAGCAAGTTCAACCTGGAGTTGAGTGGAGGTGAAGGGGAGCCCCTGGTGGTCAGAGCTGAAAACAGCAGAGCTCGGTCTCAATGTCTTCTCCCACGGTTCTGATCATGTTCCATCACAGACAGCTGAAAGACATACTCAGATCCTTTACTTTAGAAAAAAATTACTACTGCAACTGTATAAAACGACTCCATTAGAAGCATCCCCTCGTACAAGTAATTGATGTGCAAAAGAAATGGACCCTGTAATGGATACAGTGTTATGACATTTGATAATACTAAGCTATCAATGTGTAAGCAGCATTTTACTGTTGCAGCTGGTTGACATGGAGCTAATTTTAACTACTTCATATACAGTTGCATAGTTTAACCCTATGGTTCTATATTTAACCCTATGGAGCCCACTCCAAAGGGTTGCAAGATAAGTCTAAGGGTTTGTGAGATGATTAATGGGGTAGGACAGAAGAAGTAAGTTCTATTACACAAAGCCACTTTTACATTTGTCTTGTGAAATATTCGAAACTGTTGCTCTATATTTTATATGTGACACTGCTTTTGTAAGGTTGGGAACAACTGGTTTAATCTATCACAAGGTATTGCTTTTTATAAGCGGTTTATATTTGTATGTGAAATCTAAATCTGAAAAGTAACAGGGAACCATGGCAGTCATCAAGTCGAGTTAATGCTTAAAGTAGCACAAAATTAAAATTAAGTAAAGTGCTTGAGTTCAATACTTCAGTAAATCACTGATCAAAAGATCTCAGGATGCAGCACTAGTACGGTTTTACTGTCTCACTAGGTGTTGGTGATACTACTGGTCCAGTCAAAGCACCATGTAACTCACTTTAATTCTATTAATCTCTTTCAATGGCTGTTGGCACCAAAGAGTCGCAGATTTTTAGCATTTACCCTGTATAGACAGTGGAGTCAACAATTATGTTAAAAAACAAAGGTATTATCAAAAAATTAAAGTATCGACAGAAAGCGCTGTGTTTCCCCATTTAGCATCACTTAGGTGTGTTCACCAGCCCCATGAAATTTGTTGACACGATGTTGTCTCGTGTAGCTTAAATTGATTGATTGATACTGTCAGCCCTTCCACACGGTCTGGTACAGGAACACTTGGCGAGCTCACAAACTGTAAAGTGAAATGCAACCCTCTGGCTGGAATGCAGAGTCTAGACAGATATACACCAATCTCCACTGACATGCTGGTGAAGATCATAGTGCCTGTCTGTTTGTACAGTGTCTGTCATGTTTAGCCCGGGTAATTAAACACTAGATGCAAGACTGGCCGTTAGTGACAGAGAGCTGCACAGACCGAGGCAGTCCGGTGGCTGTGAGCTTCATAGTACATTAACACCTTCCATCGAAGGCTCAGTTTTGATGTGTTGATGTTAAACCTTTAAGCAGCCAAAAATCTCCAGCTAAAGCTTGTCATATAGTGGTTTCTGTTATTGCTTGAGAAGCGTGTTAGTGATTTTTTTTTTTATAGGTTTTTCCAAAGCCAAGGGTGCTGTGACATCAGTCATAGTGATGGATGAATGAGGGAAAATGGCTTGAACACTCACGTTTCACACACACACACACACAGATGACCACACTGCTACTCCAACCTCCATCGCCCAGTGTTTCATTTTTGTGGCCTCCATAACCTCCTGACAGAAGCAAGAATTCACTTTCAGTTGTCCTCGTGGGCATTATCTTCTCTTCACACGTTAGCTTTTGTAAATAATGGCAAATGTTTTTTTCTGTGTGCTGATTGGCTGTGAATTTGCCGAGTGACCTCGGCCAGTCATGTTTTCAGCATAGGTCACCTCCAGGCCCGACACAGCATCAAACACTTCCCTGTGAGGTTGCCAAAGACAGCTTATCATGTTCACAGTTGACCGTGAGAGTTTTGAATAGGCAGTTTAATATTTAACTTGCAGTACTTGTGCGTGAGATTTGTATGTGTGTACGGGTGTGCGTATTTGTACATATGAGTTTTACAAGTGTGCTTGTTTGAGCGGTTTAGGGGGAAGTTTGTATGTGTGTGTATTTTCTCTCACTGGAATGTGTACACAGTGTGGAAGGTTTGATTTATGCCTCCTACATTGTGTGTACATGTCCTTCACTTGGATGAGTTACGCCAAGTGACTGTGTGTGTGTGTGTGTGTGTGTGTGTGTGAGTGCGCGCATGCATGTGTGTATAAAAGCACAACCTGGATTTCTGTTCTCACACACACCTCATTGCTCTGTTCTGGTTTAGTAAATACATTTAACAGCCATTTAACTTTTTCAAATGTCTACTTCCTCTTTAGCACACTAGTGTTTGTGGAAGTGAAGTTAAGGGAAGTGAAGTGTAGCTGAATTATACATACAGGACTATGTTGTGTCATTATCGGAGCTGTGAATTGTCCCACTGTTTTAAAATATCCACCATATTCTTCCAGGATACAGTGTTTCAGCAGTTGCTTTTTTCTTTATTACAGTCCAGTTTGATGGTGTGGAGAAGTCTCGGATGTCGCCTACTAAGGAGGGCAAAACCCGCCCGCTGCAGCGACACTCCAGTGGCTGCCTGGTCAACACCAAAATGACCTCACTGGACCACTGCAGCTCTCTCGGGGAGCGTATTGACCCCACCATGCCCCTGGAGAGCCAGTTGTGAGTTGGATCTTGGCGTCACTTTGTTATGACTGCATTGTATTTCAAATACACCCCTTTGTCCCTCTTGTTCATTTTGTGTTCATGAGCGGGGTTGACCCTTGTTGTTTTTATTCCCTTTGTACTGTTTTCTGCTTATTCTTACCATTCTTTTGTTCCTCTTCTTTCTCATCCCTATTTCCTATTGTTCACTGTAGCTGGTACCATGGAGCGATCAGCCGAACAGATGCAGAGTCTCTGCTCAGGCTGTGTAAGGAGGCCAGCTACCTGGTGAGAAACAGCGAGACGAGCAAGAACGACTACTCCCTCTCCCTCAAGTAAGGACAGCACTTTGTTTCCCTAATCAACAAGCTACAAAGAGGATGATCAGATACACACGTGCACATGACAGCTGGGTAAAAAGTAATTGCAAATGCTCCATATGATTAAGCCTGCTAAAGTGTCAGAGATTAAAGAAAAACAAGTATCATTTGTACACAGAACAAGTCATTCCATACACACACACACACGCAGCATGAAGGTCTTTGTATATCAGTGTGCTGATAGTCTGCTGACTCTGCCTTTTCAATATGGTAATCATTATCACCTTTCAGACCTCCATCTCCCACCTACATCCTGCCCGTCCCTTGTCCTCCACCTCCCCCTTGTAACCCCTCTGACACCATTGGCTCTTTGATTTGCTGATGTGCCCACAACTCAGTTAATGGTGGCCTTCATCAGCGACCCCTGATCCCTGCCGTGTCCAGCAGAACCTGATGGGTTTATTCTTTCCCCACCACATTTGGTGGAGGTTACTTCAGCTTGAAGGCCCGCAGTGCAGTCACATCCCACTCTTTTGACGGGAATGTCTGCTTTTTGTAGGTTTGGTTTAATGATTTTTACTACTAGGTATAGAGACAAGGTACCATAGCAACAGTGTCAATCATAACCGGAAATGTTGTAGCCCTCTGAACACTTGCCAAAGTCAACTTTGGTAAATTATCTTGAGCCATCCGCTTTAAAATCTTAGTAAATCTTGACAAATGTTCTTTTCATATTTCCTTTATATACAGTCCTTTTAACATTTCAAGGCAGGCTCAGCCATATGACAACCTTCAGATGAGATGAAACTATAATGTACTAAAGAGACATTGATTAGCCTTTGTTATTACAGCAGAGCTCATCTTGCTGGAGGCTTATATATCTTGGCAGGGAAACATAATGCTTTCCACTGCTCCAATTCTCTCCATGCTGCTGTAGCTCACTGCCAGTCTAACTTCCCGTCTCAGTGACTGATCATCTGCTTATGCTTGTGTGACTCCTTTTTTTCTGCCTGACTGATTGACAGAAAAAGCCTAACTTACTAACTGCTGGGCTGCCCAACTGCTGCACTGGCATTCTAACCAAATAGACTAAATGCCTATATGTAGGTTTAAGTACTAAACCCTGTATTTATTTGTTTTTTTTTAAAGGAGCCTGAGTCTTTTAATTATCTGGAATGTAAAGTTTCTGAGGAAGATTTTCAAACCAAATGAAATTTCCTTGCGCTAAAAGGGATATAAATGTAGTAATATCAATTTAAATAGCATTGAGCAGAATACATGATTTTAGTACTGAAAAAAGTAGATACACAATCAACAGATGTATAGTGCAAACAAAGTGCAAGTCTTTTTTTTCTGGTTCAGAACGACACACATACAAATGATAACTATAAAACAGACATGTAAGACCAAAGCAAGTAAGACTAGACTAGACCCATATCTCCAGTGTAGTTAGAACAAAATATTTTTGCTATAAGGGGTGTTGATATAGGGAGTGATGCAGGCAGTGAATTAGATCAATGGATGTCCAATAAAGCTCCAATTCAATATTGGAGCCTGAACCTATAATGATATTTTTAGTGAAGCTAGAGAGAATTAACCCACCAATCTCTCTATTACTGTGAAAGGAGAGTGCCTAATGCTGGGGGCTTTACCTCCCCAAATGAAATTGCTCATTGCTGGATTATTTGAATAAATGCGGTTTCTTCTAGCAGGCAATTATTACAGCAAGGTATTTCATCTTTTTTTTATTTGATTTAGTGTGTGGTGAAAACCTAAAAATCCTAACCTTCTGGTCAGTAACATTCATGTATTTACACCAATTCACATCCCACTGCTGTCCAGCTAACCCTCAGTAATGAGCTGCACTGTTAGAGCAGATGACAGGAGGAATACACTTAAAACTTACTGTACAACACCCGTAATAGCTGTTTGTCGCACTGAGAAGTAGAAGAAGAGAAATAGGGCTGACAATATTGTGTTATTATTGGTGCAGCAAAGTTGTTTAATCTCTGACTCAGTGTGAACTGCAGAACAGTGTGGCCTGGACCAGCAGCAGAAAGTGGGCAAAAACATTAAAATAGAGAACGTTGAAGCTTTGTGGTTCTGTGTTTGCAGATAGTCACATGTATATTTGCGTTAGTTAGCGCCTGAGGGTCACAGAAAGTTGTGCCTTTCGTGTCAGCCAGTCACAGGCCAATTTCTGGGAATGACAGGTGGCACCTCACTGCAGGCAGGGTTAACTCTGAGTTCGGCCAGGTCACATGTGCCCGTCTCCCCTGCTGCCACTGAAAATGAGTGGAGTGAAGGTGAAGATCCTCCATGTCTGTGGTTGCTGAAAAATGTATAAGGCCACGAAGTGGCACGTATGTGCATTGCATTATTGAGAAAGACAGACATTGCTGAGACCTCCAGCCTCAAGAGTCCTCTGGCCTGACAGAAAGCATTTTCTGTCTGTTTTGCCCTCCTAACCCCTTTTTTCTGTTCACCTGCCCCTCACCCCTCTTTTTCTGTCTGTGGAGAGAAACCCTTTAAGGTGTTTGAAACATATTAAACCCTTTGCAAGTGTCTCAGAGCACAGTGTCATCCTTTTTCACATCTCACGAGAGAGCCCTGCACAGCATGGTCACTCTGGTTGAGCAGAGAAATTGTTAGTGAAAGAAGAAAATCTATCCAGCAGAATCTGTTTGAAGCCAGACCACAGAAAAGGGGAAACTAAATAGCCAATTGAAAAAAAGAACCACAAGGTTTTTGCATCTTCAATTTAACTCATCTTCCAAAGACACACTGTGCTTTTATGGTGTCTTTTTGATTATGTTTCGACAGAGCAAATCAGCTTTCCTTTCTGTGGCTCAGACGAGACAAATGACTGTCTAGAACACAAAAGCAATATTGAATCTGACTTTTTGCAGAATATTTAGCCAATCTAAGTCAAGTTTTTCAATCAGCCAGATTGGATATAGATGACAGATTTTGTTTCTTAAATGTATTACAGAGTCGTAGGGCTCATCCCAGGTAGACTCGTGCAGTTTGTGCTCACATGAAATAATGGGTCAAACGGGATATCTGATGTCCACTAATGCTTAAAAAGGTCATTGCTTCTGCCAAGGATCATTATCTTTTGGCGGATGACTTTGCCTTTTCTTTTGCCATAGATTCATAACCCTGAGAGCATCATTCATTTGGGCAATCCAATATGCTGAAGGTGGAGATAAGCCGTGATTGCTGTCAGCCTGTCCCTGCTCTCATGACTACAGGGTTCAAATCAAAGTCATAAACCTCAATAAACAGGAGAGGAGACCTCCCCAGTGAGATTAATCCTGATTAGACAATAGAAGCCCACACACACAGGGATATTATAACACAACAAAGGCCTGTCTTCTCAAAAACAGCCCCATATTCATTTTATCAACAGTCCTGCTGTATCGCTCTGTTGTCCTGGTTTCTGTCTCTGCAGGATTGTAACGCGATAAGCAGCCCTGAACACCAACTGGAAAATCATTTGGGTATCTAAAAATGATGCTATTGATGTGTTTGCCTTTTTAAGTGTGGCTCTGTGTAACTTAACGCCTGTCTCCCAGCGCACCACATGAAGATTCATCAAATGCACTTTGCAGGGAGGATTTCTTAAAATGAGCTCTCCTGGCACCACTTGCAGAATAGTAAAATTATAGAGACCTGTGGCAAGGGAAATTTGTCCCACTCTCCTCAAATCATGATGAACTTATTAATGACATACTCAAACATCAAGGCCAAAGGCAGGTCTGATAGTTGTTTATTTCAGTTTTATAGCCCAGCAAGGCTGGAGCGCTCCACCTCAGCTTGCTTATAAAAAAGTATGTTAGTATTTGTGTTTTAATTCAGTTTTATTTATATAGCGCCAATTCATAACAGTTATCTCATTGCACTTTTCATATAGAGCAGGTCAAGAGAGATGGCAACCCATCCTGTAGTCCAGTGCAAGATCCACATAGGAATGGAAAAAATAGAAATGGTGATATTGGTACAGATATAAATGGAAATTAATAATAGTAGTAATAATGATAATAATAGGTAGTTTGCAACCTTAGATCCAGACAGTGACACCTGCAGAAAGTGATAAAAGGGGAAGGGAGAGAACAGGGATGAGAAAGCAAAAACCTACAGCAGGGGGAAGAAGTCGATGTTAATAACAGGCATTAATGGGATAAAAACATATATAGATGGAGAGGATGATGAGGAGAGACGAGCTAAGTGCATCGTGGGAAGACTCCCGGCAGTCTAGGCCTATAGCAGCATAACTACGGGATGGTTCAGGGCTCATCTGAGCATCCCTAAATATATGCTTTATCAGTGAGGAAAGTCTTAAGCTTACTCTTAAATGTGGAGACGGTGTCTGCCTCCTGAACCCAAACCTGTGACCTGATTCCACAGGAGAGGAGCTTGACAGCTAAAGGCTCTGTCTGATGCAATTAGAAGGTCATTTGTAATTTTCATCAGCGCTGTCTGTGTGCTACGATGCACTCTATATCCTGACTGAAAACTATTGCTATGTAGAAAAGTCAGACAACTGATTGGTGACTGCTTTCTCAGGGATCTTAGAGAGAAAGAGGTTAGATATATTTCTACAGTAGGCTAAAACCAAAAAAGAAGAGGTTTGATTACAGCTACTTTAAAGTACTGTGGTACATAGCCTGTTAAAAAAAGACAGTTTGGTCTTATATAGTAAACAAGTACTGACTAAAAATAAAACTTATTTAAACCTGGGTCCTAATTTCACATATTTTGGAGTCAAAATGACTAGGGTAGGTATGAATACTGACAGGCTAGGACTATTATACATCATGGAAAGGATCCCTACAAGAAATCAGTCTCGCTCAAGGACAATTCTCGCTCTGAAATCTCGTCAAAGGTAAGTTCTTGCAGCAAACGCCGGCGATAATGGGGGCGTGGAGTATGTTGTGTATATAGAGGATGTGCTAGCAAGACTATATTCCCTAACGTTACTCCAGCACAAACTCCTCTCTCCAACTCTGACTCACGTTTCCACCGTTATCTTCCTTTCACAAGATTTCAGGGCGGGAATTGTCCTCGAGCGATTTCTGGGATCCTTTCCATGATGTTGGTAGACACCTTATATAACAGTCTGAGCCTGTCTGTGGCAAAAAAATGCACTTTTTGAGGATGCAATTTTGATGGGCACAATTGCCCCGAAGGAATATGTTGCAGCCACTGCAGCTGGCTCACAGCTGCTGGCTGACGCCATCTACTGCACGGATTCCAAAACTTTTTGTACCACTAGTCATAGACAGCAAAAGATGTGAAAAAGGAAAATACCTAAATTATCCTTTAGGCAGCCTTGTTGGGATGGGGTCCAATTGAGAGGGTGATGAGTTAATTGGTGATGATTTTTAGGAGAAAAGTAGGTTTTACAGTTGTTTTTAAAGTTTTTAAGTTTGAAGATACACCTGTATCACTTGAGGTCAATAGATGTTGAATTTTGTCTCTAATAATCTAAATTTTATCATTAGAGAAGCCCAGGAAGTTGTTACTAAGAGGGCTATAGGCATGCGTGCTCCATAGAGCTGCATTTAAAATATTCTCCATCTGCTGCCATAGACGGTGTACTTCATAGATCAGGAGATGCAGATTTTCTGTAATAGCAATAATATTCACATTAATATTAAGAAAGGATGGGTTTCACTTATTGACGTAAGACATAATCTCACAGGAAATGGTTTGTTCTTGATGGATGTCCCAAAGTTGAACCCTGTGCATTCTTAGTTTTTTCCCCACTTCAGTGTTATCTCTTTGCCGTTTTCTCTCTGTGCATCAGGCAGAGAACACACCCGCAGGCTTTACACATGCAATTACGAGATAAGTAAAGAATGGACTTGCCTTACCTTTAAGGTGCCTAAAGCCCAGTTCTTGCTCCTGTTCATCACAGATAATGGGAATATTTACAAATATGTGCATATATTTACAGTGATAATATATTCAGTGACCTCAAAAACATCAATTTCTGTTTTTTTTTTCTGCCTGAATATTCATGAACACATATAATAATCAGCAATAGAAAAAAATACACATGGAGGAGAGGAGCAAAGTTGTAAACCTCATCAACACTGTTGACTGTTTTCTCTGCATCTTATCGAAACAGAGATGTGTGCTTTTGTCTGTCAGAATGATATTACTGCATCCTAGTTTTATTGATATACTACATAATATATCTTCTACTTAACACCTTGCATGCACTTATCCTGTATGTGCACAGCCCTCACAATCCTATGCCACACCATCTTTGACACAAACAGAATGCATCGTGCAAATATCACTAACTGGCCCCATGAGTTGATGGGTGTGTAGCCGTCTTACCTGATGCATTTGACTGCTTGTCACAGAAAGGGTTAGTGTGAGGAATGGTAGTCCTTGCGTCCCCCCCTCTTTTTCTTCCAGTGTAATTAAAGCATCTGTTATTATCCTCCTCCTTGTGCCTGTTTTTGTATTTCAGCAAAGAGGGTTACATTTCAGATTAGGGAAACATGATATAAAGAATAGAAGGGAGTTTAGTGAGCTAGAAAGAACTGGTGCACATTATATTGATGACAGGTCATAATGCCCACTTGCAGCAAGTGATAGCATAGTATTTCAGCCTACAGCAATCATAACTTGCTTGAACACGAGATGCTGATTAGAAAAGCTGTTATGCTAATGTGTTTTGGTAAAGACAAATGCTCACATACAACACTATATTTACAGCAGCTTATAGGGACCATTAGTTTTCTATCACTTCCTTACTAAAGCTTACTGTTGCATCACTTAACTCTAAAAAAAAAAGTGATCTTCTATTTTTAAGCAGAAGATTACCGCCAAGCTGTAAAATGTATTGATCAAAGGGACCTAGAAACACACAGGGAGCTTTTAATTTGCTGTGCATTTATTGCCGTAGCTTAAGTGATTCATCCTGAGGGTTCATTAGCCTCATCCTTATGCTCTGCATGCGAAACTCTGCACCTTAAGCAACCTGCCTTTTAGTCTCCTCCCCAGACAGCTCCAAAGTTATCAGAGGTAATCCAGCTTTCAGAACATTGTCACGTACTGTAGGGAGCAACTACTGTGGGAGTAAATGAGGGGCTGTCAAGGAGGGGTGACTTTCCCATATATTCAGGCTTTTGACTTCTCTCTTTAAATTGTTTTTTAGCCATGCTAGCGACATGGTTCCAGGCACGGCAGTGACAGTGTCGGTTTCTCCATCACTTTGGTCTAGACTGAAACATACAACTACTGGATGGGTTGCCATGCAATTTTGTGCGGATGTCAATGGCTCCCAGAGAGTGAATCCTAATGACTTTTTTAATCCCCTCACTTTTCATGTGGCACCACTTGTAGGTCAAAGTTTTCACTTTCCCAGTGAAATATCTGTACAACAAACAAAACAATCTCATCACTACAAACACTGCTGCTTACCTACCTTACCTGCTTAGCTACATGGGAATAATATAGTATATCTCTCACTTGGCCCCCGGTGGTCTGAATACCTGACAAGATTTGTCTCTAGTGGCTTTTTAGAAATAAAGTCACTGAGGGTCTGAAAAAGTATGCAACAGACCAAACCACTGTAAGTCATATGAAGGCGTAGGATGTAATGTTTTAAAACTTCAAAACACATTGGAGAGTAGAGAATGAGCAGTGTTAACCATTTGTGTACCGAATACATTGACGACTACATTGACATTGACATTGATACAGACGTACAGTGGTTATTTAAATTTTCAGATTTAAATTATTGCTAGGGTCAATTCATTAGTGGACATGTCCTTACCGTCCTTACTAAAATCTATGCCTTTGCATCCATGACGCCGACATTAGCATTAAGCTCAGAGCTGTTGGTGTGGCTATAACCTCCTGGTCTGGTTCCATCTTGTTCTACCAAACAATTTATTTTGGATGGAGATGGATATCGTCACTTCAGAAAATGTGATGGATAATGTAGATTCCTGGTCCTATTTTTATGGCACTAACCACATGTTTTTTTATCCCTCTTCTTTGTCCTCGTCTGCCCCCAGGAGCAGCCAGGGCTTCATGCACATGAAGCTGTCGAGCACCAAGGAGAACAAGTACATCCTGGGCCAGAACAGCTGCCCTTTTGACAGCGTGCCTGAGATCATCCATTTCTACTCCAGCCGCAAGCTGCCCATCAAGGGTGCTGAACACATGTCCCTGCTCTACCCTGTAGCCATCAGGACACTATAGTGCACTGGGTTCCCTGCAGGCGTCAGCCCCAGCAGTACTCACTGGGCCACCCTGTGGCTCCACGCTTCCTGTCCCTCTAGAAAGAGCCCAGTAAGCTCTTGGGAAGACGAACAGTGGCGACCCAAAACTGCTGATCCTGACTCACCTCACTGGCTGACAGATTCCCGACCTGTTGTGAAGGCCTACTGCATACTAGCTTACACATACAGACTCAATGTTGCAGAAGTCTTGACTATTTTATTTTATTTTATTTTATTTTATTTATGACAGACACCCACTTCATTGCATCACAGACTGACCGTCTGATGAACACCATTTCATTAATTGTTGAGCTGATTTCCCTTCGCACTTAACGCGCAAAAAAAAAAGAAAGGTACAACATTGTAACATTTGTCACTGGGATGTATCTTTTATCGTAAAATGTTGTACCTTTTCAGTAAGTCTGTTTGACTTTGCTCATTTGGTTAGGCTCTGTTGAGGACTGTAATTGTTTGTGAGGGGACTTGAAGATTGTAAAAGCCGTGTAAGGGAAGCGACATTTATGAGGCATGTTGCGGGATATTGTCCACATGGGCCCCATACAGTGGCCAGGATATTGAATAAACTGGCCTTGGATGAATGGTGTGTCCCCAGCTGCGTGGAAATAACAGGCATGCGAACAGTGCAGACTGATCTCTCTATCTTGTCATAGTGCTTGCTGTCTGCTATCCATCACTGAGTGGGTGTATCACACCAATGACAGTGTAAGTACCGTAGTGGTGAGACAGGCAGGAGAGCATGATGGATGGGTCAACCCATCCGACACAGTACAATTGGCGGAGGCTGGAGACCAGAGCCTGTCCAAATGGACCAAATTAGCCCCACTACCCCTGCTTAGAATGGCTTTGCATCAGGGAGAATGAAATATGCCTGCATTGTCTACCTCAGAAAATCAATTTCATTCACCCATCTGCAGATCAATAGGTACAATGGGATTGCAGACATTGATCTGCCCTCCTTCGACATTCCCAATTCCCTTAAAATTGCATCACCAGTTGTAGGAATATGTTGGGTTTTTTTACAGTTAATCCAAGATTTTTTTACGAAAACCTGCAGATTTTCCAGATCAGCAATTGTATGTATAGTCACTAATATGATACTGTGTGATGTCAGTAACAAATGTTTGGTTAATGCCTTATAATGCATGGGTCAAATCAGTCCACTAGATCCGCTGATTTCCAGTTCTGCTTTTAACGATTGTTCTGTGACTGTAATTTATTCTGGGGTAATTATTCCTGATGTGTTACTCCTTTGTGCTGGCTGTCGGCCCCCTCTCCCTCATTGTTCTGTGCCGATGTGATCGTGTTTTTGGGACTACTCCAGCCTCTTTTACTGTGGTGCTTTGCATTTTTGTTGTTTCAAGTTCCGCTAAAATGCACGTTTGCCTCAGTGGCCTGACTCTGCGACACAAGTCACGGTGTCTCCTGACCAACAGGACTGTCAAGAGAGACGATCGCATACACCCCCCGGACCAATCACAGCGCAGCCTGTTCAAACCATGTAAACATCTACCTTCAACCGGCCTGATGTGCATACATGTGTGAATGTGAGTGAGTGTGTCCAGCACATTCGTGTGTACAGTACTATATGTATGCATATGAGAATGTGTGCACAGACTTTCTGACTTCTAGTGTGTGTTTTACCCTGCTGTGGTACAAACTGTTGACAGCCTTTGCTTGAAACTCTAAACCTCTTTGGTTGTCAACGCCTTTTTTTCTCTCCCCTAAGTCAAGAAACTAGAATTCAGCTTCACTGCTCACTAATTTTCAGTTGTTCTTGTATTCACTCATGAACCACATTTGATTTCAGCAGCTCATCGGAATGACATATCTGTCTTGTGGCCTGCTCTCTGCAGTTGCAATTGCATCAGACCCAGTAATATTTCAGCCCACAGCATATATATTGCTGACCAATTACAGCACGAAGAAGCTGATTTTTCAACAGTACCCACACCATGAACTAATGAGAGGGCCCAATGCTTATGCTCAAACTGCCTCTTCAGAGGAAACCTTTTTTATCAGTTGCAAAATAATGTGGTTTAATGAGCAAATCCAAATAAAAATGGAAATTTTGCGGGGCTTTGGTCCAAGCTGAAAATGACTGACGCCAGGAATTAAGAAACTGATTTTAGCGAGCATGACCACTATATATAGAAAGTCAAATACATTTTGGCTTTGACTATATCTCTGATGTGTGCTATGCAACGATAGAGTGTGCTCCTCCACCAAGTGTTTATGACAAATGTGGTGGTCCTGAATGCCCACCAGGAAGAGATGTAATCAGCAGAATGACATCATTAGTAAAGAGTAGTTTGCAGAAAGTGGGATGTATACAGACATTTATTTTGTTGGTGCGGTAAGTGAGAAGACAGATTTTGCCGTAAGTATGTCATATGAGGGGGTCTGTTTATCTGATAAGGCAACCTCTGCAGCTTTATTAAGGAATAGTATGTTGTCAAAGTGGACCTATGTATTTCCTTGTGAGAAGATATCCTAAGAAGAAATGCAAATGAAATAAACTTTGTGTTATGTATCCTTTATGTTCCGAATGTTCCCTTATTAAGAGATCAAACATTGACAGTAGAGGCTCTTTATTTAGTTACCGCTGCTGATGAGTATTACTCTACTATAGGAAAGAGTCTGTGTGTGATGGCCGTACTGCCTAGAGAGAGGCCTTAGCTTTGGAGAAAGGGAAAATGAAAATAAAGGGGAGACAGAGGGGAGGGTGTTCTAAAGGGGGGGGGGGATTTGCTGCAATAAGCAGACTCACTCTCACCATTCATATATATCTCTTATGAGGACCTGACAGAGCCCTTCTCCTCCCTCTGAAGTGTCTTAAAGTGCATGTACACACAATTGTGCATACATGAAACAGTGTTTGTGTGCGTGCGTGCGTGCGTGCGTGAGTGCGTGCGTGTGTGTGTGTGCATGTGTACTGGTGTAAGGAACCATCAGCCATTGACTTGCCCCGCGTGTATCTTGTGTATCACTTTACTGTGGTAAAGTGGCATGTATGAGTTTCCTTTGTGTACATTTTCGTGCCACGTATGTATGCACTACTATAACATATCTCTGTACAGTCCCTCATGGCCAAATGTATATACTGAATGTATTGTATGGGGACATCAAGGTTCAAAATAAATAAAATTGGGTTTATGAGCTGATGTGTGAATTAATGTTTCAATTAGATTTTATTTTCTGTTACTTTATACAAACACACCACAAACATTATTATTAATTAGCAGGAGAAAAGCTCCTTCCTGCATCTCCACCATTGCCAGTTACCATGGTGAAGCCCTTCTTTCGAGGAAAGGAAGAGCAACCATGTTTTTTTGAGTCAAGGACAGAATGTTGGAGCTATTATCAAGCCAGAACTCCAGCACTTGTTTTCTATTGATCCACTTTGTAGCACAGTGCTGCAATACGTTTTCACACCATTGTTCATCCCGATAGCATTACAGTACAATTAGGGTCCCGGCTTCCCATGATCACATTTTTTGTTAATTAACAATAATAATAATAATAAGGAAGTGCTTAAAATAATTTTGTGCATAAACAGTTATTTTTCTACATACTCCAAATTGAATGAAGTGTAAATAATATGTGATTCTTGGCATTTGAAGGAAGTCTTTGCCTCAAGAAAGATTTAGAGGGCATTTCTTAGCTAACCAAGAAGAGACAGGAAAGTAGCAGTTGTTTTCCTGTGGTAAGGCTTTATTTTATAGGTTTGTAAAATCTTGTCCTACTAATTTTCTAAGAGGTTTTACTGGAAGAACCCTGTACTAAGTGTAAGGAAAATGTAAACTCTAAGTTAATATTAACTTGATATTCATTTTTTTGTTGAAAGATTTGTTCTCCATATTTGTAGAATTGTATGCTTACATGTAGACAATTTGTAGATGTTGGCATGTTCAGAAGACCTGCCAAGCAAAGAGAAAAGGGCTGTCTACGTTATGCTTGCAATTATTTTGAATTAATTAACTGGAAGTGTACCAGCTGAACCTCATATTTTCCCTATAATTAGTGCCAAATTACATCGCCCCATAGACAGACAAACACCAGCATGGATGCTTGGCTACAACAACAACAAAAAAGATGTCACTGATTTGTATTCTCTAGTATTTTGTACAGTATAAACGCAGGTTTCAGGCAGTATATAGATTCAAAACCAGTACTCTTTGCTCTGCATTATTTTCTGTGATTGTGGACACATCACTACAACACTTACACGCTATCACACCCTCTGGGGTGTCACTGTCACCTGTAAGTCCAGCACTCAGTTCTCTTGAAAGCAATTTTAACAGTGAAATCCTTAATCCCTTACCCTAAAATCCCTTTCAGAACTGTTGCTTTGTGACAGCAAAAGCTGTTTTTACACAGCTCACTTTGGCCACAAAACATCTGGCAGGCATTCAGGAAGAGCACAGGCAGAGAGGGTTGATGAAAGGAAACACAGAACATTCACAGCCTCTTCAGTCATTTCATAGTAAGCAGAATCTCGTGAAATTATACGCCTCAAGTTTGTCTTCTACAGTAACTGACTGGCAGACAGTGAGGACTTTGTCTATGTGGCTCATTTTTATGATACGACCATGAGCAAAACAATGCACATTATTGTGCCATTTGGGTCTGGTTTTTTTGGCCACTTTTCTTTGGAAATTGACCATGTTAAATTCTATATCAAATATTATGAGACATCTCCACAGAAAGAACTGAATTAAAACAGCATTGTTCAATAACAGCACCTGATACACACCAGCTTATGCACTGAATTCTGAAAAAAAATCAATCAATTTCAAATGTCATTCTAGATTTAGTTGTTGATTTTCTTTATCTCACCTGACCCGATCAAATCAACAACTTCAGACAGAACAAGGAGTGAAGTCGCTATTTTAAGTTTCCATCCTAACTCCCAGTGGTTTGTGCATGCTCTTTGACTCTCCCACTGCTGCAGCTCTGTTCTCCTCCAGAGAAACCCCATCAAGGGTTAAGGCACCTGGGATGAAATGCACCAAAGAAGCTTTTGTGGACGAAAAAGAGTGCTGAAAAAGAAAAGGGGAAGAATAAAAGCATGGCTTGAAAGCAATGAACGGCCCACAAGGGGATAAAATGGCCTTGTGTCCATCAGAAGCTCATTTCATATTCTGCTCAGTCACGCCAGGCAGAAAGCAATCTCAGGTAACAGACCTTATGTTAATAACACGTGGGTTGCCTCCTTTCAGAAAGACAAAAGCGGATGGAGGGCATTATACCAACTCTATCCTTTCCTCCTCCTCTGGCACGTCAGAGCATTTCATCTGGAGAGAGGAGCGTTGGTATTGTTCTACTTTTCTGTGAAGGCTTGATTAGCGGCGCTTTTACACCATTTCTAAAGGTCTGACATAAATGATTTCTATTGACATACATATTGCCTCTAATGACATGGTGCAAAACCTTGCTCATTACCTGAATCCCAGATCACGGTAGGAGTAATTGGCCAGATTTGTGCCAGCTTCAAAGCTCCAGGCTTGATTCATTAGGAAGGCATCTTTCCATCTGTTTAAGCCATTTCCTGTTCCTGCTGAGGCAAAGTCTTTCACAGATACGTGTCCACCACAATGTCAATGTGGTAACATTTGGAAATTAAAAGAAAACAAAAGAAAGTCTAACAAACTCTTGGAAGAACAACATGACTCTTCACAACCATTTAAAACCTCTTTGGCCATGGGTTAAAGTGTAGGCACTCTGTGATCACCGTGGTAAAGCCCAACAGAGAGCGACTATATTGATTCAAGTACAATAGACAGAGAAAGAGCGATAACTTGTTTTTTTTTTCCTGCTCCCTCTGAGATCTTCAAAGTTGGTGGTTCATTTGTGATGGCGAGTACAACATAGTCCCCAATTATAAAAAAAAGAAAAAAATAGCAAGATTAACCTCTCTCTCATGTGTGTTGGATTTGCTGTCATGACATCATCTTTATTATTATAATTTTAGTGGAATAAATATACTCTTAAGATGCTTTTGGAATAGCCAGGTCTCACATTGATGAAGGGCTGATGAAAGAGTCGAGAGGCGCAAACAAAACCAGTTCGTACGGCATATTGTAGTTCAATTCTCTTTTGACAGAAGTGGCGGTACAGAGGATTTAATATCAAGCAGGGTCCTAAGAGATATTGTCAATACCACTTTCACAGTTGGCAACAAAAGGGACGTAAATATGGTCTGTAATAACAGCTTTTCTTTACCGTGTGTGTGACAGGATTTCGCGCAGCATCAAGTGTCTCCATGACAACTTCACATGATTCTCCACAGTAAATTGTTGAATATGGTGAAGGCTGCACTTACGAGGCTTGTGATTGTAGTCTATACATAAACACAGTAAACAGACACAGTCCACTGCTACAACAGCTACCACATCTGACTCTACAGCTTGCTAGCAACAGAAGTGGATAAAAACAACAAGTCTAATCAGTGTAAAACTATTGTACAATACTCCTGCTTGGATTAAAATCCTACTATTTCATCTGGCTAAGCACAGAAGTCTCCTTTTTAATTTTTTTCCAGAACCATTGTTTTGTCAAACCTATGACACTGCTTCCTTCAGCACAATGGAAAATGCTTTATTTTTAAAATACCCTTGGAGGCAGTTGGAGGTGGAAATTGCCCGCAGGTGTGCATGCATATAAAATGGTAATGGGGACAGACGGACACAAAGCGCTGTTTGGGTGCTGTGCTCATGAAAGGGCAATCCACTGATTGAGCCGTCACATTCACAGATGCAGTAATAAAACTAAGCAGGGCAATTACTGTAAATGGAGAACGGTAGGTAGCAGAGGGGGGCACACAATATGTCCTCCCCTAAAATACCCTGATGGGAGACAACAAGACAAAGCAAATGTAGCCCTCTGTAATAAGGCTGGGGGTGGGGGTGGGGGTGGAAGTCAGCTAATGGTAACAATGCTATGACAAACACTGCAACATTTCAGTGGACGTTAACAAAGCTATCACCTCATCTGTGTGACTTTCTGTTATAGGTTGTCTTACTGCCTTCTCTGAATAATGAATTCCCACAACTACTAATAAACCACCATTTATAAAACACTGTTCAACAGAGGGCGGACCAATAACATGATTTAAAATATAGGAAGGGAAAAAGAACAAATAAACAGGAATCATGTCTGCCGCACGGAGTCAGGAGATCCAGACATGTCTGGATAGAAAGAAACTACTTCATTGCCATCTAGTGTACAAATAGGGGAAGCACACAGGCAGAGTGGACAATGTAAATGCAGTATGGCTACTAGAAAACTATATGAGGAACTAATACTGCAATTAATACTGCAACCTGATACTTATGACTATATATAAGCATGTACGATTAAGAAGTGAACAAGAAAGCAATAAAAAGAAATCTGAGAAGAAGTTTCAGTCTAACTTCTCTGTTGAGAAGTTAGACTGAATGGACCAATGCAATACGTTTACAGTGAATGCCGCCTATTAAGTATCACAGACAGGCTCAGGAGTTGATGAGGTATGCAGTATTTCCTTTATTTTAAAATTTAAGTCTATTCACATCAACAAGAAAAAGCTGTTACGACCTGTGTGGAACTTGTGGAAATGGTATTGTATATAAATTGGGGTAAAATCGGTAAAACAAAACAAAAAATATGTCTAAAGCCATAATTTATCATTTCTAGGCAGTGTGATGACAAGCCTTTTCCTGCTCTTGGCTCTATAAAAGCTTATGTCCGTAGTGACTCAGAGTCCTGGGCCTCCAGCAAATATGAGCTCCAGGGCAGCCTGGATGTCACCATCTGTGGCCTGCAGCGCCCTCAGCATCAGCTCCTCATCCTGGATCCCCATGTCCCTGAGCTGCTGCATCTGGGACTGCCAGCGGCCCTGGCAAAACAAAAACACATTCATTGGACAACTCTTTTACCCCAAGACCGACCTAAATCACCAGAGCCTAAGAGCACCAATCATTTTCTCTCCTGCCTCACTTTAGCTCTGCATAAACGACTTTACAGCTGCAGCGTACACCTGACACGGATGCAGGGCTGAACGATTAATCTAAATCGCAATATGGCTTCCTGTAGTTTTAAAATCGCAGGAGGTGCAATATTTGTTAATGGCAAAACGTGTATGAAAATTCCATTTTAAATTTAATATTGTTGTGCTGCAGAGATGTTGTGACCTACACATCACATTCTAGAGACTTAAGAAAAATTCTCTGTTTGGTACAGATCCTTGAGAAAAAAAAAAAAAAAAAAAAAAACTATATCACACTATAATGATTTATATTTTTTTTTAAATCTCAACCCTACACTGATACCACACAAATACAAATATTCTAACCCTATGGATGAACACAGACAGACATTGAAACTTCCCCCTATGAATTAAATGTGTGGGTTTTAGTCAGTGAGTCAATGGGCTCACCTGTAGAGCAGACATGTTGGAGGCTTGCAGAGCTTGCTGTAGAGCCTGGCTGAAGAGATCGTTGCTTACTGGGGTCCCTGCCGGCATAGGGGCTACACTGCTGGAGGGATCCGCCTGAATCAAAGACAGAATGACACAAAAGAAAAACAAAAGTTAAATCTGCAGTAATGTGGCAGAGATTGTGTTTTTAATACACAGAAATGTCTTAAGAGCATTCTACAATGTTTCAGTAGTTTAAAAGAATTGAGCGCGTGTGTGCACAGCCTTTCCCAAATCTCACCTGGCTTGAAGTCGTTGGAGTGACCGCGCTGCTGTCAGGAGTGCTGGCGAGGGCCAAAGCCGTAGCCAGCTCGCTCTGCGTTATCGGTCGAGGGCCTGTCGCTCCACTGTGGCTCAGAGACACTGGTCGCATTCCTGAGCCTCCCGCTCTGTTGGACGAACCTGATGGGCTCCCCTGTCGCACACATTCAGAAAACACAAAAATACATTAAGGCTCCTAGAATCGACAGTTTCCCTGTGCATGATATCTGATGTCGAGTACCAAGCGGGAGGGACTCACGGACTGGAAGTCGTCCTCATCGTCAGACATGCCGTCAAACATGAAGCCTCCTGTCAGATAAAAATACATTTTTGTACATTTGTAGTGAGAACACAACACAAGCTGTTTAATAAAAATGCACTAAAAACACAATTATAAAGAAATAAACAGACAACAGTAATGTGGGTGAATCAATTCACAGTAGGCTTCTAAAAAAATTAAAATTCATATATTTTTATGTATGTTTAAAAAATACTCTATTTTAAAAGGGCAGACACAACAATGTAAGTAGGTGTCTGTTGCATTTTATATAAATATTAAACTAATGTCTGCCTCAATTCAGTTGTTTCAATAGCTGGATTCCTTTCAATATCATCAACAGCAATTCTTTATGACTATTAGCGATCCTCTCCTGCTTGCTGCATTCTGTTGGTTTTTTACCACGTCATCCTTCTTGCTCACCTGGCATATCGCTGTAAGAACTGGCAGAGACGTTGCGAGAAGAGCTGGCGCTGGACTGAGCAGGCATACTGCCTGCCACAGAGTGCAGGACCAGGATGATGGCATTGACGAGGGCTGGGTGTGAGCTGATCAGTCTATCAAAACACACCAGAAAAGTGTACATGTGAACATAAAAGGGCCTTCCACTCGTGTGTCTGTGCTGTACTCACTAAAAGTATGCGTGATGGCAGAGCCAATAACAAAGAAAAGGCGCACTCACACATCCAGCATGTTAGGGTCTGTGAACTGCACAAAGAGATCTTTGTCTTGGAGCACACCTGGACAGATAAAAGGGGCGTTAGGGGAAATGTTACTATTTGCATATTTGCATGGTGCAACAACAACAGTGTTTATAAAACTCAGCTGGTCTTACCTAGGGCAACTGGGTCTGACCTAAGCCCTGGTGTCGCCACAATGATCTGATCCAGAGACTCTTTATTTGTCAGCATTTTATATACCTAAGTGTTGTGTAAAGACAGTAAGACCCATTAATAAATGTAGCAGCCAACAGAAAAAGCATCAGTAACCTAGTTGCTGTAGTTGTGGGCAGCAATTGCTCACATACTCAATCAACATTAAATGAACAATCTGATGGCAGTTGCCAAAAATATGAGTATAATTTGCATTATTATATTATATAAAATCAATACTTATTTAACCATATACATGATAAGGGTGCACTGCAGGTCTGACATATGGTGGGAGGAGGTACTGACTGGTGGTGATACTGAAACTCATTTGGATAGAGATATACCAGCTTGTCGGACAGAAATGAGACGCAGCAAATGGGACCACTTGATTTTTTTTTTTTTTTTTTTAAATAAACACGTTTAAACCATAAACACCACAAATAAATCTCTGGTGTATACCCATGGCCGATTCTGCTGTCAGTGAAGTTTCTGCATCACTCAGTTTATTAAATAGTTCCATGACAGATCGGAATACACTACAGATGGTAAATATAAAACGCTGGTTGAGTTCTGAGTGTGATTTAAAAGGTTTGTCAACTGACCCCATCTGAAGCTGACAAGTATTGCCATCCTCATATGTGCCAGTATCCACATATCATTACCAGTACCAGTGAGTAGATCATTTATGTCAGCAAAATATGCCCATTCTTATCTGAACTTCTCCATCACTCAAGCCAGCATGCTGGTATTCCAAAAGTGGTTGTGCCTAGTAGGTTTATGTCATGGAAAGCTGCCGGCCCATAATAGCTAAACCTGTTGCTGTTGAGGATCATGTTTGACCAGCTCGTAGCTGCCCTGTTCACACACAGCGCTGAAAGCCATGTCGAGCGATCCGATCAGAAGTAAACGGCAGTAAACACTGGACTGACTGCACCCAGGTGACAGTGGAAAAAATCCATCCAACCATCCAAGCCAAAATACTTTCAGGTCAAGGACGCAAATTAGTAAATTGCAAACATCCCGATGCATTCCTGCAGTCCGCAGTGAAGGACGACCTAATTAACTTTTTACTGTGCGTAGGGCAGAAAGCTACCAAACCCTAGTGGATATGGTTTATTGCCGGTGTGTCTAATAACTCAGACAAGGCTCCATATGATGAGCCTTGTCTCACAGTTTTCCAACAGATATAATCAAATTGCAGGAGAAGTGAAATCTAATCTCAAGAGGTCAATCAGGATAAATTTTACATTTTGTGCAGCCAGATGTGAATGTGTCAGAACAGAAGATAATAAATCTACATAAGGCTTAAACGTATGCCCTTCAGTGGTACCAAAGACTGTCCAAAACTCACTCAGAAATCACATGAGCGGTGGATGCAAGACCAAACATTGTTCTTTTTGATATTGACTAAAATGTTGATATTGACTACAACACTTATTCAAATAAAGATCCTTATTAATACACATTTTAACCATTTTCTCAAATTACTGGTCTAAATCTAAGTACCAAAGTAGATCAAATGGAACATAATTTACACTCTTTGGAGCACTGAGGGAAGGAGGGAGAGGGATGTCACCATGGGCACTGCAGTGCTTGCCACTGTGTGTTTGTCTACTCACTGAGTCTCTGTAGGCAGAGTTGAGAGAGTGAAGAGCAGCATGAAAGACCCTGAACTCCCTGGCTGCAGTTGCTCTGTTCACAGGCTCTAGAGGAGAAAACATGTTCACATCCAGACTTTCAGTTTCACTTACAGTACAGCTTACACACAATCCCGACACTTAAATGACAGGCAGACCTGGACTGCTCTCTGGCTCTGGCCAAGTTTTTTTGAGGATGTGTATGGTAGATCCTGGTTGAATCCCACAGGAATCTAGTGTTAGATCATCCTTAAGCTTCCGCCCACAGTGGACCAGCTCTAGTGTGAAGACATGAATAGAGACAGAACACTTTAAGGACAAACATAACAATGACATACATGGACAGCAGCACAAACACAGAAACATCTCATTCACAGCAAAGTGATCATGTTCAAACGCCACAGCTGTAACAGACCTATTAGTTCAGGGTCTGGGATGGAGTCTGGGAGCTGTGCTGCAACGAGTTGTTTTAAAGTAGCGACTCTGTATCCTCCAGGTGAAACATCCCCTGGCATCATCTCTGGGAAGTGGAAGATTGATTTGGGCTGATCCATCAGCTTCAAAGACAGCTGCCAGTCTGAAGAAGTCATCTCTACCTTCTACACAAGCACAGTAAAAACGCTAACTTACAATCAGCAGGTCCTGGTATCAGCCTGGGGTTCGTAACGTTAGCCAAAGTTATATGATGTATGATAGTTTCACTACGTTTTATTTGAAGATCGTCCAGTGAAAATAATGACTCTTTGTTCAGTAACGTTACCACATGCGACAAATAATAAACGTTAGACGCATTGTTATTTCCTTCATAACGTTATATCTTTTGGGGGGGTTGTGACATGTTACGTTAGCAAACCTGCTGACCCTGTTAGCTGTTTAGCCTTTGCCAAGAATAAAATAAACTAGAAAGTCTGCGTGTTTTACTAAATTAAACGCGAGTTCTTCATATCGTGTGACTGGTTAAGAACAACCTCTTGGTAACATGAAAAGAAATGCCAAACACAAACACCACGACAACTGCACTCTTTATCAAAGAACTGCACACTCACCGTTTTCTTGTTGACACTCGATTCGCTTCCTGGTTTTAGTCACGTGGTCTATGTTACGTTTACTTCACTGTCCAAGCAAAGGAGCGTTTGCTTCTCTGTGTCTTTTCTCTGTGGCTGTATTTTTAACCATTGCCAATCCTAAAAGACTCCTTTCTCTCTCTCTCTCTCTCTCTCTCTCTCTCTCTCTCTCGTTACACCAATTTAAATCACTGTCCACTACAGATGCCCAAATCCCTACACTGTAATTCACCTCTTGTTCTATCTACTTTTCCCACCCCACGTACGGTACGTCACTAGGATCCCAATTGATTTTCCTGATTTTCCAAAGCTGTGTCATGTCTAGGGCAGACGTGATTCCTGACTGAATCTGAATTTTATGGTCTGCATGCCTCATTTTTGGACACATTCATCACCGATCTAAATAAAAGTGTAGCCCAATTACCAGACCACCCTCTGTTTACAAAGTAGGCCTATAGGCTACACTCATGCCAATATAATGGTTTTAAAAATAGGCTATATAATAGTCCATCCGGCCCACGGTGGACTTTATCAAAAAAGCTGTATTAATCCAGGCAAACAAACAGGCAGGAGGCATGCTAAGCCTACAGTAACGTTATTTAAGGTAAATCTCTGTTTATTAGCCTACTGCAGTGATACACTTAAGGGCTGTACGTAGATATACAGATACATATTATTTGATCAAAACTTGCATTTATCATGTAGTATAGTAGGCTATATTGTAAGACAACGAGGTAGGCTATCGCCGCATGTACACAAATGGTTAACCTGGGGGTCGGGACTCTCCAGACTCTTTTTCCCCCCTCGGTATGACATCACTGCTGGACAAAGCAGCAAGGAGTGGTTTCTGTGAAGAGAACCGTCCCAAATCAATGGAACACACTCACACACTCTGGAAAAATCCTCCTATAGCTTTATCCACCGTCTAAACCAACTGTTATCGTGTCGGCAACGGTTCTAGTTTTGCTTTGTTCTAAGAGGAACCACTCTGGAAAATAACATCGGCTGTGCTGATCAGAGAAAAGAGTCACCGCCGCTGGATGGTTACTGTTTTTTTTAAGTTTTACCCCCCCACTAACATGGTAAGCCCTAAGAGTTTGTGTTTGAAAGCGCAGCACGAGCTAACAGACAGATTATCATGTGTAGGCAAATGAAAAAGACAAACATTTATATTTTTAAAGACGAGCAACAGCTGGCGGGGAGAAGAACCCCGTGAACCCAGGGCAGGGTAACTATTGTTAGTTCACATATTTGGCTCTGTCCTCTGGCATGGCTGGTGATTGTTTCTAGTTTTAAAGCAAGACAAGTGATTGCTGAGCTATAAAGTAGCCTATACAGTTTCTGCTATATGAATGAAATGGAATGCCTCCCCATTTGATAAAAGTCAACACTGCAGTGTAACGGCAACTTTCATAACTCAGAATAGGGACACAATACACGGAAGCCTACTATCCATTTGCTTTACCCAGTCTGTCATTGAGATAATAGGTCAGTTAGTTTTTGTGTAAATGGATTTAACTGTTTCAGGATAGACTAGCTCATGGTGGGTTCGCAACCTGAGGGTTGAGACCCAAAAAGGAGCCATAGGACAAATCTGAGGGGTCAGATGATCAACAGGATAGAAAAGTGGAAACAAATCTACACTGAATTGTCCCTTTTCAGACTTTCCTCTAATTTGTTTATTTTTTCATGTGAATTACTTCTGAACATTGTTTAAATCATTTGGTTGAAATGGTCACAGCTAGAAGCTGCAAGTTGACATTAGTTTGTAAGGGGTCACAAGGAACAAAGATTCAAGCTCCACAAGCATAGGAGCTGCTGTTTGCTAGGCTGCAATGAGGATGTCGCCTGGCCTTATGCTGCCCTTCTCACATGACGGTGCAGCTGTGCTGTGCTGGCAGGTACAGCTTCCTGTGGGATGTAGGAGGATGTAGGAGGATGTAGTATTTTCCACTCTGACAATTTGTAAAGGAAATTATTTCTCATATAGTGGCACGATAATGATGTTATTTGACACTGTGAAGATGCATCTTTTTTTGACAGGGATGTGTGCAGTCTGTAACAGTAGGCAGTTCATACTATTATGTAATCTCCATATTAATGCACATGTGCCAAGCTGCTGTAAGATAAAGGTTACACTAAATTGGCTGCTGTGGCTTTACAAAAGCAGAAACATACGCCCTCCAGTTGTCATTTCCTCATTTGCTAATTATCAGTGAGATAGAAAAATATTCAGTCTAGTGTTAATACATGGGGATGGCAGCGCAGTGGATAAGACACATGCCTTTGGTGTGAGAGACCAGTGTTCGAATCCACTGTGAGACACCAATGTGTCTCAGACACTCAACCCCTAGTTGCTACATCAATTGTAAGTCACTTTGGATAAAAGCATCAGCTAAATGACTAAATGAGTAATACTACTGCAATCTCTCACCTATTATTTGATTTCTGTATGAGACTGATGCACGGCCTATAGTCTGAACTGTAAATGAAAGTTTCAGAAGTTAAAATGAAAGTTGTAAAGCAAAAACTTTGATTCAGCGTCTGATCCCTAAAGCTTTCTTGAAGTTTATGGAGCTCTTCTTTCTTCAGTTTGAGAAACTAATGTATAATTTGACTGAGTAATGCATTAATTGACTTGACTACTATGGGGAACATTTCCCTGCATGAAGTGAATCCACTCATACCTTAAGGTGGCTTGCTAAATTCTCACCATATGGATTTGAAAGGCTCACTTTCCTCCCTTAATGCGGTCCTCAATGGGACCGGTGTGTTCCAGGTTGGAAATGTCCCCATTGTCGGGGGTTGACTGGTTCCCAATGGTTTGGGGAGATTGGCAATGGTGCTAGCCATATGTCAATGAGACACTTGAGCCAAGAAGGTCAGTCAGATCCATTATATGAATTGTGTTTAAGAATGGCCTTGCCATCCAGGAGAGGAGTGGACTCAAAAGCAGTAGTTTCAGTAAAAAGACAAACTGTTAAAGAACCACTGTCACAGATATCTGGAAAAATACTGTGATGGTACAATGACCATGTCAAATTTGTAAATCTTAATGTTCTGTGATACTTCAAGAATCATTTCTCTTTCCTTTGACCTCAGTAAGAAGCTTAATAGTCCTTAGCACTAGTGTCAAAATGAAATACACTGGTGATTATTGTTCAAAAGCTACCGACCAATCACTAAAAGAAAGTCAAGGCATTCAGACTGTCAAAAAGTGACCATTTTTTTTCCATTTTAATGGCACTCATTTTAGAGAGCTCCCTTATTAGTTAATTCCATGAACAGCATTGAAATGTGAATAAAGAGCTAGCAATAGTTTTGGTACACTGGTGTAGTATAGTGATGGATAACATAGCCTTAAAAAAGTTGAACTGTAAAAGGAAAGGAACTAAAAAGTATTTACATGCTGGCATGGGGTCAGTTTAAGTACTTGAGTCATTCCATAAAAAACCCTTTGATGGTTTCCTGGTGTCTGAACAACACGGGCAGAGTCAGACTGTGGTTTGGTGTGTTGGCATATTACATTTTCAGGCTATCCTTAGGAAGACTTACAGATGTATTTACAGAAACCCTGCCCTTTTGGAGGGGATGGGCTCTGCTATGTGTCTGGTCTTGTCTTCATTGAATATTTATTCCCATTTTTGAATGTGTGTGCAGTATTCTGTGTTTCTGAGGGTAAATATCTTGGGAGATTCAGATGGTGTAACAAGTCTCTTTTGGGTTAGAAGGCTAATGCTTTCTGAAAGTCCAGAAAGCAAGGGGTGAGTGTGCTGCTACGGAAACTTTGTGATGAAGCTGCACTCCTGCCCGCATCCTCTTGGCTGAAGCCATAAATGGAACCTCATGGAAAAGGTTTTGGTGAAGCCATGAGGTGGAGTTACCGCTGAAAGTAGTATTGAAAAAAACACAACTGATCTGTTAGCTGCCTTCCCCAATTTAAATCTAAATCTCTGTGTCTACACAACATATAAGAAAACAAAGTTTTCTAAACTTTTAATTGTAGATTTTTGTAGACATTTGGCCACTCAAACTAAAGTTTTTCTTATTGGTGGGAATTTACAGCATCTGGTCAAACCGTGATATTAGAGTTTTTCATTAAAGTTGTGAAGCACCCACATGGTTACTGTACAGTAAATGCTGCTAAACTCTTCACCACTCACGGGGTAAGAAGTTGAATACATAGATAAAAAACTATTTTCTCAGATTTTAAAACGCTGTTAATGGTAGATAGGAAAACAACATGGAAATGAAAAAATTGAGCTTTTGTAATTTAGCAGCAATGTTTATAAGCTATCTTTCTCTAGTATTACCAGCCGCACAGGGGACTAAGGGGTTGTTGTCGCAGCAACACTTATCAGTGGTCATGTGTGCAGTTGTCAAACAACAGAAAAAGAAAAAAAAATATGTGAATGACAGTATTGTGTGATTATAGTATTTAAAAGTGGCGAAAAAGGAACGAAATGCTGCTTGTCTGAACACATTTCTTATAACTCCATCCGTTTTCTCGAAACTTTAAACACAAAACCCAGTCTTTAAACTACATTCAAAAAACCCCTGACTCTCCTGGCAAAATCAAACAATCGCCTCAAAACCATGTAATCTGTGCTCAAAATCAAACAATGCTTTCAAAATATAAACACAACCAGTCAATATGTAAAACACTACAGAGCATTGTTTAGACACTACATCCAAAAATTTAGAACACAGTGTCTGGGGCATGAAGATACAGAAAAGGTTTTTTTTGTGTATAGGAAACACATTTTCCAATTTACAAAAGTATTGTAATCACTCCTTAGTACTGTAAATATATAGTATTCTGTAAGTACTGCAAGTAATACAGTATTGAATATCTGTATATTCACTATAAAAATACAGTTCTGTAAGCCCAAAGAGCAAAGAAAACTCTAAATGCACATTACACTCAAAAATGTTGTGCAGACGCAAAATCAAAGTCAATGAGAGATCCATTCTCCCTCAACGTCACATCTTTGAAGCTAGTAAATGAGTTTCGGTCGTATACCTTCCACCACCAGGCAGAGAAAACTTCCTTTATTGGATTGAGAAAAGGGCTGTATGGCTGAAGGTAAACATTTATGAATCACTGGTTGCTGGCTGATGTTGAACCAATTACTTAGGGGGACACCACAGTGAAAGCTGACATTGTCCCATAGACAGGATGTACTTCTGGCGGATGATCCTGCTGCTCACGCTCAAACACAAAGTTCCAAATACCACAAAAGTAAGACAAGGTTCTGTGTTATATGGCCCCAAGGTTGAATGACAGTAGAGAACCTGTTACTTACTTATACCTTGGTCAAAGTGTGACATTGCCACTACGCTGGCCAGGGACTTGACCACATATTGGTTTGATCACATCATTAGAAACAAGTGTGCAGAATTATGAGTTGTTGTGTGTAAAAGATGACAGCTGTGTTGTAGTTGTGTTTAACTTTTGCCACATGTATTTTAGCGATAGCGATATAGTGACTGTTGTGTGTGGACGTACTTTGATGGGGCACAAAAGGATTACATTGCAGCCCCGTCTCGCTCTTGCTGACTGCAGTGTGCTCGCTCAATACTGGACCAATTTTTAAAAATGTCCCAATTAGTCACATAGACACAAACATGGGAAAATAGCGTGCAGGTTGAAAAATGCTGCTATTATCCTTTAACTTTCCCATTTCTTTATAATGACCTTAATTGTTGTTGGCCTCTATAAATAGTTCTAGTATTTGCACCACATTCCCCCATGATTGTCTAATTTTTCTACAAACAGAAATGTATGCCATCAGAATAATTTGAAATGCTATAACATAAAATTTGGGCATGGACTCACAGAGAGGAGGAGAGTGTGAAGAAACACAAAGGAGCCCTTTCTCCTTAAGTGCTAAGAAATGATGTCACGCTAAATCAGTTACTGACAGGAAAGGATGAATGACTGCTGGTAGATTGTTATTCACATCTTTTTTCTGCTTAAGGATATGTCTCAAACTTCAGTTTCAAGTGCGTCAAATTAACAAAACCCATTTCACCATAACACCACACAGAGCACACGATACAGTACACAATACACAATGAATTTCATGAACATCAAAATATTATAGCCCACCTTAACACAATACAAATATCAGGAGAAGATATCTAATGACTTCAATGACAGTAGAATATTTGTAGTTTTATTTTTTGGTGGGGTTAGTACTTTTTAATTAAGTAGAAATTTCCCCATTTGCTAAATATTTTAAATGCTGAGTATGTCGATTTTATAATACAACCCCCTTCCTTTCTCTGTTTTTGTCTTCCTCTGCATTTTTTTGTACTCTGCATTCTTGCACACACTACTCATTGCTTATCTACCTATGCACACTATGTGTTTGTCTAGTGGAAAACATAGCCTTAGTCTTCTTTTTCAGGTTTACCCTGACAAATTATTACCCAAAGTATACAACAGTGTTTAAGATTGCTGAGACTTTTTATCCGTTCATGCATGGTAGAGTGAAAGTAGACAGGGAGGGGGGAAGTTTGTCTGTCTGTCTTTTTATTTATTTATTTATTTTTTTCTCCTAAAGTAGGGTTTTCCCTCTGGATAGCAGAGAGAATGACTTGACTGTTTCTTGTCAACTTCGAAAGTCTTCTTTTGTCTTATTTGTCATATGTCACAGCTCCACTCTCTCTGAAAGAGAAAAGCCTTGAGTGGGCCAGAGAATAGACTGAAATAGTCACCTTCAAACATACTTTCAGAAGTGTACAAGTCACAAGAAAATATTCTGGACCCTAAGATGGCCTATATTTATTGAAATATGTTGCATTGTTTCATAGTCTTAAACTCCACCCACCTGAGAGACCAAGCATGCTAAAAACAAAGACGTAGAAGACACCCCTTTCCGTTTCAGTCATGTCTTAATCACCCTTCTGTCCAGACATCCCCTTATTTTTGCTGTACTGTTGTGTTCTGTGTTCTTACAATCAAAATCTCCTTCTCAGATGTCTGTGTTTTTCCCCCTGCAGCACTGTGTCTGAAGAAGTTGACCTGCGGTTCGAATCCACGCAGGAAGACCATGCTGTCCCTCCTGCTTCCCGCAATGCTGGCCGTCCAAGCTATGGGTGGGTGTCTCCCCTGCCTGTGCCCTGCCATTAGATCAGAGTCACCACAGTGGGAAATGCCACTTTCTGTAAAACAATACGCCCTGCAGGGCCTATTAGTCTTCCCCCTTCAAAGGCTTCGCTGGGCAAAACAACAGTTCAAATGAGGCTACTCCCAAAAAGTAATGTGCCAATAGTTGGAAAGTTATAAACCCTCCCTGTTTAAACTCTCATCCATCCAGAAAACTGACAAAAAACATACTCTTATTTATACAGACGTCCTGCCTCAGAGAGTAAAAAGACATTTTTCACAATAATTCCTTTAATTTGAGTTTTGACAGGGTTACAACTCTATGATAGGGAGTGTATCTTTTTTATATTTTTCTTAACATTCAGCTTGTAAAACAGAATTGCTTTGACCTTTTCCAGACAGGTGAGGAGTAAAGCTCGGGGCTAGGGTGAGGCCCTCGGTGAAAAGTGCTAGAAGTGCAGTTTTTCTGCTGTGACTCAGGGAGTGCGGCGTGGAAGTCATCCTCTTCTATTTATAACACTGGGAAGCACAGCGGCGGTTGATGTTGCAACTGAGGACTCATAACTCACGCACTCAAAAGTTTTATTTCAGTAGAAATGGTTCTCCAAGAAAAACTTGTGTCATCATAAAAAAAGAGACAAATAGCCTGTACGGGCCTGATAATGTCTCAAGACATGGTAAATAAAAGAAGGGAATTGAGCATGTCAAAAGAGGGGTCGACAGCATATATTTTAACACCACCCTTTTCCCAGTTGTCTGTGTGGCTGACACATAATATGAATTAAAATCTCATCGTGGATGACATTCCTTTATATTAATGTATAGTCTGAAGAAGGAGGAAAGCATGCATGACAGAACTGGGCCCAGCATACTTTGGCTCGCCCACAAAGTTCACAAAGAACTTTTATCATCCAAAACACCATCATTTAAAAAGAGCTATTTTTTGCCTTTTCCTGCACTTTGGTTGAGCTGACACAACCTCCTATCGGCCATCAGTGGCACATTTCAATCTTGACTCAGTGGACCCAAGTGTCTTCAGTGGTTCATTAGGGATCTATTCTCTCCCAGCACAAATGGGCCCGCGGCCTGCTCATTACCGGCTGTGTGGCATCCACTGCCTAACTCACTCCTCTCACCGGGAGGGAAGAGGGGGAGGAGGTGTATGGGACTGATGGAGCTCTTTAACTCACGGGTAATGGGCTATTGTAGCTCACACAATGATTCAGTTTCTCTCTGCTAACTGGAGCACTAAGTGAATTAGTTGGGGTCTAGTTTGATGCTATAGTCTCTGTACATGGAGCGCTTAGTATGATGGTACAAAAACGCTACATGCCTTTGTGGAGCTTATTTTAATTTTGTGTAATATTAGTAACTTTAGCTGTGCCACCAGCTTCAAAGAGAGTTGCGGTGCATTTTTATATCAACACAGACAAGTTTGATCTTTGGACTCTAATTAATGTATATTGAGTGCAATGTCTTTCTTTTTTTACTAGTATAGGACAACGGTAAATATCTGAGGAACTGATTAAAGATCGGTTTGGTTATTGTTTTGCTTCTTGGCCAGACAAACAGAAATGCTACAGACAAATGTGTAATTATATGAGCCGCTGTGTATTTGTGTGTATGTCTGGGTCTCCTCAGTCTCCGGGTCCCTCGCTGGGATTACTGGCTGTAATCTTCCTTGTATTCAGCCATGTCGCTGCTGGATAACTCCAGCAAGTGCCCGTATCAGTAGACACGATTAGACTTTGTGGTCTCTGCCAGCACGCTCCCTATCATAAGAACAGTATTTGTGGAAGAAAAACACAGGACAGCACATGTCAACAGTGTCATCCCAGTGCAGTAACATTGTCTCTGTAGCTCCCAGCTGACTCAGTAGTCAGATGATGGATCGTTTTTCGTGAAACCTCACCCTGATGTTACTCATACAGCACTGCACAGCTGTTTTGTCATCGTAGCCGTGAAGGGGCTTGTCTGTAAGGGGTTGTTGTTTTTGTGCTTAAATGCAGTATTGAAGATGCAGGAGTGAGGGGAATTGACAACACCTACCCAGTCTGGCTTGGACCCTTGACCTTACTGGTTTGTAATAGCTTAGGTTTATTTTCATTGCACTCATTATAACCTGGAGCGCTTATACATGCCAGCAAAATGCATGAACTGTCAGTGTATATGTACAGTAATAGTAGCTGAGTACAGTAACATCCTTGGCTCACTCCAGCATAGCACACGGCACTGTCAGCCAGTGGCAGAGCTAACGGGAGGCTGTCTAGCTAATTGCTTGTTGTTGTCATACTCTCTGTTCAGTTAGCACAGCCAGTAGGCAGCCAGAGCTCGACCTGTGTAGCTCTTAGCACCCAAACAATGAAAGAGAATTGTATTCATGCAAATGCGGGAAAGCAAAGCTGACCCAATTTCACTCTCAGTGATGGGGGCTGTAAGGTGATTGAAATTAATTAGCCTAATTGGAGTGATTGCATCTATCGCAGTGGTCGGCAGGCAGACATTATGGCGGGGCTCCGGAGCGTGAAAATAGCCCGCTCATGCCTGCATCTCTGGTGTACTTTTTAAAGGTCTGCTAACTATGAATGCCCTCTTCCTGTCCTCCTTTTCTCTTCACAGCAATTGATTCTGCAGAGAGGGGACACTTTAGCCTGTGCAGAAATTCAATTTAGGGTTATTACCCCATATCAGTGATGTTCTTGCTAATTTGATTGCGTCCAGTGAAGTATCCTTTTAAAAACAATCGAGGACAGGCTCAACAAAGATTGGTTTCGCCGCAATGCATACATAATGACCAGCCTCTGTTGGCTTGCCTCTGTCTCACCGTTCCCCAGCTCTTCTTTTCTCACAGTGCGCTCATTGAAACAGAGTGCATTACCCAACAAGCACCTCATGATTATTTCAACAAGGCCTAAAAATGCTGCCTTGTGGGATCGTTAAAAAATTGATATGGTTAATATGCCGAGATTGCAGTTCTGGAGGGGAAGAGGGGCCCGGAGCCATATGTGGGTCTGCTGTGCGCCTAGTGGGCTGTGATGAATGGGTTGAACGGATGCTGATCTGTGCTTGGAAAGCATCACAGCCACTGACTTGCTGAGGAAGCAAACCAGCAGCTGACACAGGGAGACACCTACCTCCAGGGTGTTGCCTCGGTGATGTGGTGCTGGCGATGTCTGGCACGGGGGCTCTGTCATCTAGACGGTGCACAGCTGGCGACAAACTGACCCTTGCTTGACCTCGAATTGCTCCTGGTACATGGAACCATGAATCACCAAAGGATATGAACCTGTGAAAGAGCTGGAGTCATTTCATGAGACAGCAGATGTAAAACAAATGCCCCATAAGAGGCATCAACTCTTCCTGGCTCCATTTTAATGAACACCATAATGTGTATACCTCAGTGTAGCAAAATTAGCTGCACTAAATTCTCATCTGAACCCATGACTCTCCTGCCACCTTGGAGTGCTTTCTCGTCCACCAGCCCCACTCCTCGCTTTTCTATCCCCAGCCTCCTGCTCATCAAAAGGCTCTCTGTCTTTCAAGCTCGTAAGCCAGAAACTCGCCCTTATCTGCCCGCTGTTCTTCAGCCGGCGCTATTATCTGACTGCCTGAGCCCATTAACAGGTTATTGAGATGGCATACATCCATGAAGGAAGTGAGACAGAGGGAACAGAGATAGGGAGCAAGAAAGAGAGCGAAAATAGTGAGTCCCATCTTGATTTATGACATTGCTGAAAATAAGCAAGTCAGAGTCCTTGTCTTCACTATCAGCCATCACCTGTATCTCTACCTGAGTGAGGGCACTCGCACGCCATGATGAGTTCCTGGAGCAAAAAATGGGGAAGGAAGAGATTATGTTCAGAGCTTAATGTTGAAAGTGACCCCTTTACACTGTAGATGGCTTTAAGACTCCCTTATAATCTCATCCATATTGTGCCTCTTTCTCTAAGGGGCCTATTGAAAGCCACTGCCTAAGACACAGACTATTTTTCAGATTGCTAATTTTGAACCACATCGTGCTTACTATGCACACACTCCCACCGCTCCCTTAATGTCTTCCAGATGCTAATTTTTTTTTTTTTCTGAATGGGAGTATTTTGGACATCCACATCTGCTCCTGACGGCATGAAATCAAAAGCTAGCTTTCCCCTCAGACTTTTATAGGGATTGGTTATATCATAAGAATAATCGGTATGAAAGGACTCACAGATCCTTTGAGCAGAATCCTTTGATGTTCAGGTGGTGCAAAATGTCCAGAATGAAAATGTGTTGAGCTGCAGTTACGCTCATCAACAGAGGGGGGCAGTATTGTAAAAGCATATTCTTCTGCTTCTCTGCTTGCCTGACCAAACCCTACTGTCATTGCAGTCTGTTAGTATTGCACCTGTTTACTTTGCTGTGTCAATATTGCCCCCTCCAGTGCTAGTGCTTGGGTTTTCTTATGTCTGAAACCATTTTAATATTTCCACGTCACATTTGACATACCCCTTAAACATGTATAGGCCTAATTGGTGTGCTTAACAAAAGGCTGATTGTGTAAATAATTATGTTCTCTGTCTGTTATTGAACTGTCAACACTGTTACCTTTATAAAGAGATTGTTAGGTGCTACTCTTTGTGTGGTTGTAGTTGGTGTTGAACTGAATCAAGTTAGAGTGATTTGTTGTGTTTATTGAGCCCGTGGATTGGGATTGAATTGCATGTCAAAACACGTGTGTGCATGCAAATCTGCCTGCCTATTGTTGTGTGTGTGTGTTTGTGTGTGTCAAGGACAGTACAGGGGCCCAGAAAACATCTGTACTAGTGTTGTGTAGGCTACACCTGTGTGTTTGTGTATGCGAGTGTTGTTGGTCATGCTGATGGGAACCTCTCTGCTCCAGAGCAGCGTCTCCATTGTAGTGTCTCATGTCCAATTCCTCAGACAGTGTGTTGCTGTGGAGCTGTCAGGAGTCATACAGGTGTGGAATATCAATGTGTTCTCTGGCGTTTGCGTGCATGTGTGTGTGTGTGTGTGTGGGGGTTGAGTGTGTACAGCTAAATATTATTTGGATTTTATTGATACTGATACCACAGATACTGTTAATTAATACCAATGCTAACTTTTACCAGTTCCCTTATCCAACAGCGCAGAGCCATTGTAATACATATTTACTTACCACTTGTTCCGGCTTCTACATAATAGGTTTTCTGCAAAACTATGCCTCTCCAGTTGTCAAGTCAATAAACGACAGCAGAAATTAAATAACCATCGTTTAAAATGAAGACTCAAACTCACACAGAACTGATCATTTCTGGCATCAGCATGATGAGGTTTTTTGAAATGTGGAGTCATTTTTTGTCCCAGAAGGGATAAGCTGCTAGAATTCAGCAATAATCAACAGTTTGATACAACTCACCATCAATGGAGCATGCTGTGGCTCTAGCTGTGCTCATGTCAATGGACATAAATTAAGGCTGATCAAAAGAATGATTCCAGCCTCTGAGAAAGACACAACTTTGCTATTTCACACTTTTCTTCTCACGTTCTCACTATGAAATTGGTTTAATTTGACCCACACCCATTTTCAAGGCTTGAAATATGGCTGCAGAATGTTTGATTTCATGTCAGTTAATGAATTCCAATTTTGACCAGTTTTCACTGTGGAAGAAAAAGCAGCAAATGACCATAAAAACTCTTGCAGCATAATCCACTTCTCTGCTGTCCATCTGTGTCCTCAGTGTGTTCCAAACAGTCACACTTTTTGCCAAAACTCTGCTAAATGCACAATGTCCATCTCTCAGTCCTAAAAAAGATGTGTTTTATGACAATAGTCCAATAATGTTTGCCCACTAGCTCACCACATTTTCTCTCCTACTTAAATTGTTGTCAATCTCTGTGTATTTTGGAATTGTTGATATGTTGATGTTATACCAAAAATTGGAAAATATGTGATATGAATTTCACTTCTGACCTGTTAGCAACCAGTAGCTAATTGGCCACGCTTACCTAGCTCCGTATACAAAGTATAAAGCTGCCAGAAACCCCAAATACAATGCCTTTTTGTTATAAGGTCATATTTAATTGAGGGGTGGTGATGGCGCAGTGGATAAGACGCCTGCCTTTGGTGTGAGTTCAATCCCCCACTGTGACATATCCACCATTGTGTCCCTGAGCAAGACACTTAACTCCTCGTTGCTCCAGAGGCATGCGACCTCCGACATGTATAGCATTTGTAAGTCGCTTTGGATAACAGCGTCAGTTAAATGAGTTAGAATAATCACCTCAGTTTTTATACACCAGCAGAAAAGTCAGAAATAAAACTATAAAACAGTGCATTTACATGTGATTTTATCCCAACTTGTTTTGTGCCTTTTTCATTGAATGCCTATGTAGGCCTGTCAGTCACTAAAAATATTAATATTTCAAAATTTAAAAAAAAAAGGTCTACTGACATATATGAAAAAATGCCCCACATCACCACTTTCAACTGGTTTTCTGAGCATGTCTCTATGTTATCTATATATTTAAGTTATTTTATTATAAATAGAACATGCTCAGTGTATTCACAGAAGAATAGACAGACTCCAGAGAAAATGATTTCATGCGCCACTGTTTAGTAAGCCATGCCACAGTGCACGCGATATTAGTACCCTGTTACTTCACATTTGAATGGAAAGCAGCCAGCATTAACATTATCATTACAGCTTTTCTGTCATGGTATGTTAAAATTTCTGCCATGAAAAGGGCCTGTTATAAGATACTGTGTGCCTGTTAGCGAGGCACTTTAGCACTTCTAGTCTCTGTACCATGTGCCTTGCTTTATGTGGTGAAAATATCTATTAGTTTACACTAAAAATGTGATCCTGGACAGCATGTATAGTAATATACAGAAAATCTGAAGTGCACTGTAGCTTTCAATATTATCTGTTCTAAATACATTCAGTCTTCTTTAATGGTAAAACCAACACCGGTGTGAGGTGCACACATCAAAACCAGTCAAACGAATGTCTACATCTACATAACTAGATTGACTCGTTAAGGCTGATATTCCCAGTCCACTTATCTGAGTTTGTGCACTCACTTGTCTTTATATCCCAGGATGATGTGAGATATCACTGGATCTTATTTACAAACTGCCTTGTGCGTCACCCTGCAAGCAACCCCACCCTATTGAAGCTGTGACCCTACTATTTGCTGTCTGCTTGCATCCCACGCTGTCTCTGTCTCACAGTCCTGTGTGTAGCTAGCTTCGGTTCACTATAAAAAAAAAAAAAAACATGATAGAAGCAAATCCAGCAGCAGCCATGCCTTGCACACCTGAGGAAAGCATGATGGAGGAGGTGTCGATAGTGGCGAGGTGGTGAGCAGTCTTAAAATTAGAGTGGAGAGCAGTGTGAAGATCACTTGCAGCCTTTTCTAGCCAGTCCTGTGCCTCGCTGCTAAGCAGGGCCTGTTGCCAGCGCCCGCGAAGGCTGTAATGAGTTTATTTCATGTCGGCTGTGAAAGTGCCCGTCTCTGTCTCGCAGGCACTCAAACAGAGCTGAGCCCCATAAACACAAAGTGCAGTGTGTAAATCCCCACGGTCTGACATCTCCCAGCCTGCCCTCTATGGCTTCTGAGCATCTCTTTATCGAGAGGGAGAAGGGAGAGGCGAGCTCCCCGCTTACCCCTCCAGAAGACACCACGGCCCCCTAGCTACAATGTGCAGCCCGTGCCCCCTCACCACAGACAACAACTTGTGTTATAATCTTCAACCTCAACTACTTACACTTGTCTGTTTAGAGATTGTGTGTTTTGTTTTTGGTTTTATTTTATGTCGAGGACAGAGCATGCTGTTTGCAGGTCAAAAACAGCCCAGTGCACACTGATTCGCTTTGGCTCGTGGTATTTCACCTCTGACGAATAGGACATCAGATGTGCGCTTTCCATGACGTCAGCCAGCCTAGCTTGCCCTCCTCTCCTGTCCAGTCTCCTCCCCTCGATGCAATGCAAAATGCTCCTCCTGTGTTCTCTTTCCAAGCGTCTGTGTCTCTACACAAGGTCCCTGTGTAGAGATGCGTCCTCCCAGGGCCTCGGAGCGAGTGGTAGGTCACCGGTTTAAGAAGCAGCGAGTGAAAGAGGAGGAGCGAGATGTAGAAAGAGGAAGCAGAGTTTCTATCTCTCTTTCCTCTCTGACATGGCTTTGGTCCGTGTTGAGGGATTAGTGTGTGAGGCTCCACCACAGCCTCTTCCATGGCTTGTTTCCAGATATTATCTGTAAGTGTGAGCTCGACACCGGCCTTTCTTTCTCTCTGTTTCCCCCTTCCTGTATGAACTCAGTGGTGTGAGTCATACCAGGCTGCTCGGGGAGTGATTTAATTGCTCTCTCTCCTCCTCCTTCAACATTCACGTCTCAGAGAGGGGCTGTCATTGACCCTCCACTCCTACAAAAAAAAAAGCAAAAAACACCAGCGACCTATTCATTACTGCAAAGGTTGGGCCACCTCCAAAGACAGCAAAATACATACTCCAGAAATTTGCTCCGTTATCCCTGTTGATGGTGGCAAAATATCGCCTTTTCCTGCCATGCTTTGCCCTGATAATTCTTCTGTATTGTTTACCGTGCTGTAGCCCAGCTGAGTGAATACAGGCACAATATGGGGTGATGGAAAACTTTTGAAGTAGGTTTTCTAATCACAGTAAAGTTAAAAAACTGCCATTTTCACCAAGGGTTAGGGTGAGAATTGTTGTGTGACTGGTTGGTAAGGAGGCTTCGATTTGCTCCAGGTCAAACTGTGAGGCAACAATTTTATTCAAAATAAAGAAATGCCAACCCATGAACCTGTGTATGGTGGACTATATAGCAAAATAGCTCTGTTATGTTTTCTAGGTTTCCTGTTTCTGTTTTCTTTTTGATCCTTTGGGGAAGAAAACAATTGTTTTAAAGGCTTTTCATGAGGACCCGACTTCCCCAGGTTTAGATGGAGCAATGGCAGCAATGGCAGCAATTTAGACAGCCCTCTGTGCATTCTTGTCCCACTTCTCTGCACTTGTGAGGTTAGCCAGTAGGTGGCACTGTTCCTACAGATCAGCACGTTGTTGGTGGTGTAATGTGGGGAGGCTACCTTGCTGGGAAAGGCTGAATGTGATTGAAAATAGGTCTGCCTTGACATAGCAATACCCATCCCTATATGAACCCTCTCAGATGAAAGACTTGTTTGTTGTTAATGGGGGAAGTAATTATTGCACCTCTGCAGCAGTCAAAGCTCCTTAACAGCAAAGTGATCCAACGTTGTCGTTGGCTGTGTGATAGACAGAGCTCAAAAAGGGGTGAGGAGGCTAAAATGCCACTGTGATTATAACAACCAGAGAGGCTGAACATAAAATAGAGTGTATGGCTCCAGGGGCCCGGCTGGCTGATGAGTGTCTCAGAGTTGCCTAAGAGCAGACAGAGATCAATGGAGAATGCTGACTACTACTAGGGATGTACTCTGGGCTGCCTGAGATGGCTACTTATCCAGAATGATTATGCAGTGTACTGTAGACAAACAAAACACACAGACACACACAAACACACATGAATTCCCACAGATGCAGAGAAAACATCAGCAGCCTGTGAGTGGAAGGGAGTCACTTTTCATTCCCACAAAAACACATACTCAAGAGTTTGTGCTGTAGTTATACCCCCCCAACAGATTTCTCACTTTAGATTTAACTAACGATTTAACTAAAGCTATACAGATGTTGTTGCTTCCGATCGCTGAGTTTCAGCGCATTGAGCCATCGCCAGGAGGCAAAGCCTATAGGAACACAAAGTCCTAATGCTTACCTCCAGATCCCTCCTCTTCTTCCCTCTTGCCTTCATCCCGTCTCACCCGCTCCATGCTACCATGCTGCACAAACAAAGTGGATGTTTCTGAAGCAGTCACAGCATATATTTCAAAATGCTGCATTGATTTTTTTTTTCAAAGACATTCAAATTTGAGTAGGTGTCAGTCTGTCACATTTGAACACAGCACACAAAATTAATGCTGTGATTCAGTGCATACTGTATGTTTATGCTAGGCCTGGGCCAAATAGTATTTACTAATACTGTTTATTGTTATTTTAGACTGCCTAGGTGACAAATGGGTGATGTTTGGCATATAAGATTGACATAGTGAAAGTTGCAGAGTCGAGATGATGTGAGGAAGATTTTGTGTATTTCATACATTTTTCAGTGGTTGACAGCGTACCTGACATTTTCTGACATACAGCAAAACACACCCCTATCTAAGTAGGCAAAACACAATATCGTTAGTTTTTTTCAATTACTTTTTTTTTTTTATTGATGTCCCGCCTCTTGTCTTGTAGCTGTGGTGGAAGTGCTCGTCCCAGAGCAGCCAGTGGTGGCGCTGCATGGCAAGGATGCCATACTCAACTGCTACTTCAACCACACCAGCCCCTTTGACCTGTCTGATGTGAGCGTCTTCTGGCAGCTGACAGACACCAAACGCAGTGTGCACATGTACAGGGAGGGACACGACCAGCTGGTGGACCAGGCTGAGAGATTTGCCAACCGTACCAGCCTGTTCCCCGCCCAGCTGGGCTTGGGCAACGCATCGCTTCTGTTGAGCCGGGTGGTGGTGGCTGATGAAGGCAGCTATACCTGCTTCGTCAGGGTGAAGGACTACAGCAGTGCTGCTTTGCTGCTGCAGGTGGCCGGTGAGTCAAGCTGTGACGCCCATGACATGTGTAGAAACAAACGGATGAACACTCACATGGACACTTATAACCAGGGATAGGGCTGCAAATAACTACAGCTAGACACCCTTTATACCATGCATTACCACAGTTATGTTGCTTTTTCCTGATGAAAATAATGTTTATTTGCGTTGTTCCTGTTAAATAAACTAATACCAAGATTGGCTTTAATTGACACTGATAGTATTAGAGTCATGTTTAGCAAGCAGCAGTGTCGCAAAACAGATAGACACCAATTAGAATATTTGAGGATTTAAAAATCTGATATTCCGAGATATCTGGGATATTCTTCTTTTCAGAAACACCTAACATAAGCAAAGAATATCCCTAACATTTTTTATGTGTATTTATGAGACCTCACCAAGATAACAAGACACAATGCATAAACTAATTGCTATATAATAGTTTCAACAAAAGTACAGCTGATTGTGTCAGATGATTGCAGTGTTTTGTGGTAGACTTCCAAACAGGTGTGTTGCCAACAGGTGAGTTGCAGATTGCCCTCTGTTGGACAAACTATGCAATAACAACACTCATAACACCGATGACGGATCACTCTTCCATCTCTCCATTTCTTTTTTAATTGTCGTTCTCGGCTGTTATAAACACAAATGCAGATTTATCTACAATTAGTTTACATCGGCCAATAATATATAATAATATGCTGATTTATTTAGAACTTTTAATACCAATTTTTCAAAAATGTCATTTTGTAGAATTGAATCAGAGAAATATATTTAGATTAATAGATAATAATAACAAATAATGTGTTAAAGCCCTAAATGTATGTATTTCTTTGATTAATTCCCTTTCATGTTGGGTTCACCAGCAATTTAGGATAACACTGATTCACCAAAGGCAGATTAAAAAAATTAAGCAGTGGGGGCCGAGATGCGGTAAGCTCAAAAAATGCTGGATCCCACATTTCCCTTGATACAACCTGATTGTATCTTTTGTTAGGCTTCTCCTGACTGGTAAATACACATAGCTTTACCACTCCACTCCCCTAGTTTGTAATGCAGGCTTTCTATAATTTGTCCAAACTTAGATAAATCTGATGACATCATCAGAGTTAGTTTTGTCAGACTTGAAAAAACTTGCCGAGAGCCAGAGAAAACATTATAATATAATTATGTTCTAATGGTTTTCACACACACACACACACACATACACAAACACACATGTTTATTGTGTTAGAGTGCAAGATAATTCTAACAATCTAAAGAACTAAACATGAAAAAAGAAATGTTAAATGAAAGGATTCATTCTGTTCAATGCATCGGCTGTAATGGATGAATGCTGTTTCATTAGCTAATTTTTGCAACATAGTTTACTTTACACTTTGAATTGATTGTCTTGAAAGTGATTTGACCTAAACACTTATACACACCTATACACTAATAGTATGCAATTAAATGCATTGTACAGTTATCTATGGAGAAGGGGAGTCATTTCTTTTCACTAGGCGTAAACAGGTGATGAACTGTTTCCTCAGGGCCGCTGAGCAGCGTTGTTGGTCAATAAGAGCTGATTGTGGTCTCTGTCATGGTCAATATCTGCTGACTTTGATTATTAGCTGTTGCTGCGGTCAATCAGCCACCACCAACATTGTCTCTGCTGTGTGACTACATCGCCCACCTTCACAGCTGAGCACTTTTTATTTATTTATAATGATACTGTGTGTCTTTCCTTCCCTCTCCCATTTCTATATCTGTTGCAAGATTGTTCCTGTATTCTCCGAGGATGGATGTGCATTAGGCAGTGTTAATGAATAACATTTTTTTTTTCCTCCTGGCTGGGGAGAGGGAAAACAATGTCTCCAACGGGGACAACTTGGTTCCATTTTATGCATTAGATTTATAGATCTTCTATTTTTAGCATGCATTTACTGTTAACATTGGAGACTTCCTTCATTCTGTGCTGGAAGAAAATGAAAGGAGCCCTCGATGGAAATCTGCCTGTCAGTCAAATGGACAGCTGGGGAAGTTAGCATGTACCACGCTAAATCTGTTTTTGTGTTAAGAGTCCACTTTTCAAAAAGCAGCTCAGACAAACTTATTTCATCTTGCCCTCAGCTCCACCCCATTGTTTGCTGTGCAATGATTGGTTCTGGGAATACAGCAGCCTCTTTCCCCGCCGGCCCTGTAACTCGTGCTTTAGCTCAAGGGATTGGAGAAGCGTGATTTCAGCCGAGGCTGACGATTCACCCCTCACCTCCACCTGTCTACCCTCTTTTCTATGCCATAGACTGAGTCATCCCAAATCTCCAAGCCTGCCAGTTTTCTCCCAGGCCTGCCCACCTCCGCCTCCCGGCTTGCACCGTATTTCCTTTCTGGGAGTGGCTCATTGCTTTGGCACTCTAGAGAGAGCAGTGTTAGAGTGTAGGAATGCAGCATGAGGATGTACCACAGATGCTGTCTGTGTCTGTGGGATCTTAAGCACTGTGTTATGCTAAGCTCCCTAAATATAATTAAGAATTTAATGGGAATCATGTCAAACAGTTCCCAGGGTGACTCTCACTGCAGAAAATCTAACTAAAGTCAGTATGTGTCTGCTGCTCCCTTATCCTCTCCCCCTTCTCACCCATCCTTACCTCTCCCTCCCGTCTTCCTCTTTCTGTGTACGCTTGCCTTTTATCAGCCCACTATTCCAAGCCTGTAGTGACTTTAGAGCCTGAATCCAACCTGCGGCCAGGTGATGAGGTGGCCTTGACTTGTGAGGCCTATGGTGGTTATCCTCAAGCTAGTGTGATATGGCAAGATGGGGGCGGGCGCAACCTGACGGACAATTTCACCACTTCAGTGGTGGCCAATGAGGAAGGGCTGTTCACTCTGACCAGCGTGCTGACCGTTGTGCTGGAGCCCAACAGCACCTACAGCTGCCGACTGATCAATCCACTACTGGGCGAGGAGGGCTACTCCTTTGTCACAATCACAGGTGAGTGTGGTTCTTCGTCTCTCTCTCTCTCGCTCTCTCTATAAATACCTTCTGGTTCTTTCATTCAGCGTTGTCACTCCCATTCTGGTGCAAAGTAAACAATATTCACTGGCTTCCTGCAGTGTTAGAATGTTACCAGCTCAGACTAATCTTGTTTTCAGTCATCCATATGCAGAGTTTCTTATTAAAGTTGTGTGCTTTCATGAATCAATCAATCCGTCATATTTTATGCTGCAAGGAGACAACTTTTTGCTTTGTCTTTCTAAAGCTCTGTTTCCTGCTAAGAGTAACTGTTCAGCTCCAACAAAATTAATAAGAAATAATGAAATGTCCAATTATGGTTCAATAAGCATAACCCATCAAACCCATCAGTTCTTGTGCATCATTAAATTGGATCAGTGGGTGATTATTTCTCTAAGGATAGTCAAATAGCTATTCATCACATATTTGAAAAAGCAATACAGTAATAAAAGATTGCGCTAGATTGATTGATTGGTCTCTTAGCTGCTGCCTGCAGAGAAAGTCTGCTAACCAGGAAGTAGATTGATATGTTTGCCTTTCTTTGATTGTTAGATGTAATCTTGAGCTGGGTGTGTGACAGTACCTATGTGATAGGTCTAATGGTCTCCTCAACCCGCCCACCACCGCCACCCACTGCCCAAGCCTCCCCACCACCCTGCTGGTGTACTCTGTGTGTTAAGTGCAAGGAGAGTGCCGTGTAAGGTGGGCCAAGGCTGGGTCTCTAATGGGAGCAGCATTGTGTGAAATGGCTCATAAATAAGTAAAGGTGGCCTGAGCCTGCTCTCTGGGCTGGAGCTGGTGCTGGAGCTCGAGCTGTTGAGGCGGAGGTCGAGGCAGAGGTCAGGGAGTGCTGCTCCACTGGGCTGGGAAATGACTGTGCTGTCTGGAAACAGGATGGCCGATTGGCAGGCAGCCTTGCTGGACGGCTGAGGGAAGGTGGCCTTTCTAACAGTTTGGTTGGCCTCTTTCAAAACAGCACAGATAATCAGTCAGAGGGTCCACTGGGGGAGTGGAGAAAGGTATTAAACACATGGTAAGAATGAAATATGACTGGAAGGTAGCGGTGTTAAAATAGTATGTGGCTGCTATTATCCTGCAACCTTTGATGGATTGATGTACTATATCAGGTTTGGTTGAAATAGACATGATAGTTTTATTACCATTGATGTTTTTTTGTCTCCTCTATTTCCCCTCTACAAACGACACTCTCTGATTGAGTCATCTGGATTGGTGATTTAGATTTGTCTTTTTTTTCAGGGGAGGTGAGTCACTGTGAAACAGTGACAGTGACTTTTCTTTTCTTTAGTACCATGCAGTATAAAGCCATACATTTTAAGCCAAACCTTTTCAGTCTACAGGTTGGTTACCTGATGGTGGAACCTCTGACATTTCAAAATCAGTGACATAGCCAGGAATACTCACTTATGTACTAAAATCACAGTGCAAGACAGGGAGGGTTGGCCTTCAGGGATGCCATAATCATAGGCATCAAAGTCCAGTGCTCCTGTCATCTCTTTTTGGAATAAAACTAGCAACAAACAGTTGAGACTACTTGCCAGCATGAATGCTCTGCTGTGTTACGTGGAGAAAAAGTGTTTGCCTGTGCATCTTGTCATAGCCAGTGTGATATTTGCTGTCAGTTGTTATAATAATAATAATTAGTAATAGTAAAGCTTTTTTTCAAAGCAACTTGGAATGGCTATATATGTCAGAGGTTGCACGCCTCTGGAGCAATTAGGGGTTAAGGGTCTTGCCCAGAGACACATTGGTGCATCTCACAGTGAGAACTAAACCCAGGTCTCCCATACTAGAGGCATGTGTCTTATCCACTGTTCTATAATTAGTTCCATAATAAAGATAAGGACAAGAGTCACAAAGATTTGTGAGTGATGGATTGGCAGCATTGACATCTTCTCTACCAGCAAATAATGTGTGCTGGGCTCATGTAGCATTACTGCATAGAGACTGTGCTGTTTTATTTGGATGAAAAACATCTTGCATTTTCCTGAATTTGCTTATAGGGCTATGACCCGGACCGGATCCTGCTTCAGATGCAATTGCTTTGGGGACATGGGGTAGCAGGTGAACCAGGCTAACTGGCAGACTTTGAGAACCTATGTATGCTGATGACTAAACTTTGTTCCGTGCTTCAACAACATCAGTTGGGCTGAGAGAGAATGTTGATGGTATAGCCTTACTAGATGGGTGAGAATGAACATACAGTATTAGTAAAGTACATTACCAAAACAAAATGTGTTGTATTTGGAAGTAGGAATGTTCTTGCTGATGTCACTGCACTCACTTTGTCTAATATCATTAAATACAAATTACTTGATGTTTAAATTAAATATTTCATTGTCCTGATTGATTACATCAGTCATTGATGACTGACATTGTTCAGCCACTTGTTATGTACTGATCATTTTTTCAAGTGCTGCTAAGGAACATCTAAAAAAAAGCATGAAAATTGCACAGAACAGAGCAACCAGGTCAGTTCTTTCCATCTTACTGTGTGTGAGATGCATAAACGATTATCATGGCTAGCGTGGATGCCGAATTAAAATCTTGTTATTCATATAAAATGTCATTTGGAATAATACACCACACTTCTTTTGTAAAAAAAAAATAATAATAGACACATTTAGTTATGTCAGCTTACTTCTTCTTTTTAACTCAAATAACTCTGACAAGTTTTGGATTGACCTCTACTGTATGAGTTTTAGAAAGTTAAACTTGCATTAATTCATTGTGTTGACTATTTGAGACTTCTGTCATGTTGGTTGAACTTACGTATGTAAGTTATAAGTTGAAAAAAAATGCCTAGGTGCTGCGTCTTTTGAGTTTGACAAAAATCAACTAATTATTAGGGTTAAAGCGAGTGCTCGGTTGAAACGAGTATCCGATACAGATACTTTTTATGAGCATCATCAGAGTAAAATGTGTCAATATCTGTTTGGTTATAAACTATAAATATAGGAATTAAAAAAAAATAAAAAAATAAAATATATATATATATATATATATATATATATATATATATATATTTTTATTTTTTTTTAATTACTACTGTGATCGAAAACATTGCTCTGTAGCTGCTCATAGCAAGTTCTGATACCAAATTTAGGCTTAAATAACTTTCAGTTAGTCCCACCCACTTCTAGATTAAGCCCCGCCCATTCTGAGCATAGATGAAGAAAATGTGTATAACAGATAGAGATAGTTGTCACAGCCCGGCTCATGGACTGGACAAAAACGGGAGACACACAGGTAAACTAAATAACAAAGTGATTTATTGATAAGAAAATAAGCAAAACCTATAAGTGGGAAGAATCTGTAAAGTCAGTAGTGTAGGGAGTGGATGAGTGAAAGTGTGCTGCATGAATGTTGTGCTGTAAAAACAAAGACAAGAAACCAAACAAACAAAAGAAGCTGTGGGATGAGGAGGTCCAACCAAAACTATCTGCTGCTCTTGCTTATATGCATGGGGCCCACCGGGCCCAGGTGTGTCCCATGCCGCTGATTATCCGGCCAATCAGGTCTGCAGCCCTGGATACCTGAAAGCATACTAACAGCAGTATGAACCCTGCAGAGGGGCCGTCACATAGTGGTGTTCTTGCTCACCCCTACTAATTATACACTGCAGATAAGTCATATATTCAAATTCAAACCAAAATATAGACACTTCTGTCGTAAACTAGACTAGTGCCAGTGGTGGAAAGGGTTCCTGACAACGGCCTTAATGCCCTTTCAGTAAAGTGGGTGATATCTGCTGCTATTTTGAACTTTGAATGTGGTCTACATGGGCACACCAACAAGCTGCCCTGCCCCGTCGCAAATCATTGAACATAATAGCGCCGTGGTGCTGTTGTTGTGGTCTATCTTCAAGGCCCACAACTGGAACACTGTAGTTATATCAACTTTATGAACTTGAATTTGTGAGTTGAAACAAAGGCAATCTTCGAGTTGAGTTAACTTGCATTTCCACGGCAGCAGGTGAACTTGCATTTCCAAGTTAAACTAAATTGCTTATATTTAGTTATCTCAACTTAAAAATGTGAGTTGAAATTCTATACTGTAACATCATGAGTTGAAACAAAGTTTTTCCTAAAGTTGAGTTTACTCACATTTTTAAGGCAGCAATTGAACTTAGGTTTTTAAGTTGAACCACCTTGATCATTTTTACAGAGTTTATTATTAGTATTTGTCGTAGGCATAATACGTATTAAGTAAGGACTGTCCAGTAAATTGTATGTTGAGAAATGCTCTTGTGTCTGGAATACTGTCCCCCACCTACATCAGACAGATCAAAAGTAGACTTTCTTTCAAAAAGTCACTAAAACTAAATTTAACCTCACTTTAAAATTTAACTAGTTTTCGCTGTTTTGAAACTTTGCCATTGTCATTGCTGGCTACCTGAATTTATTTTAGATTGCCTACATTACTTCATCTGCCTATTCGGTTGTTTTCCCTGGCTGTTCCTGATAAGACAGAGCACACATTCAGCAAGAGAAAGAAAACCTATTTGTTTTTATTTATTTTCTTTTTGTTGCTTTTTTTGACAAGTTTGTTTTAGATTTTGTTGTACGATCTTTCCATATGTAGAGTAATTTCACTTATTTTCTGGTCTTTATATTTGGCTTGTATTACCCTATCTTGTTTTTTTATTTATTGTTATGGTTTTTGTATGGGTCTCAGGAACACTAACATCCTCTGTGTGTAAGGTAATGGGGATCCAAATAAAGAATGAAGAATTAAGTGTGCCCTCTGCTTATGCCATTTGAGTAAAGACTTATTTTAGTTGAATGTTATTTATTCAGCCATTATTCAAATATGGGCCACTTGTGCAAAACTGGGCAGCTCAGACCCACCCAAGCCCACCATTTTCTTTATGCCTGTTTAACATACCAGATTTAAAGGAGATGGATATTGGATGGAGTTGGAATAAGTATTTAATTAATTAAGTTTGTGAATTGACAGAAAATTAATCTGCAACTATTTTCACAATCAGATCATCAGTTTAGTAATTTTTCTGCAAAAAGGCTAAATATTTAATGCTTCACCTCTATTTTCTGACATTTTATAGGCAACAATTATTTAATTAGCTGCAGCCCTAATACTGGAAAGATCAAATTCAATATTAGAGCAGTTATATAGGCTTTGACTGTAATTTCCTTTTGTCTCTGGCCTTACTGTTCCCCAAACTCCCCAGTCAAAGAAAGTGCCCAGGAGCAAACCAGACTGAAAAAGAAAGGCCTGGCCAAAGAGCAAGGGAGTTATTGAAGTGTGATATGTAAAGATTGAAAGAGGGATGGCAAAAGGAACAACTGTTGTCCACAAATAAACTGGGGAAAACCAATAATTTAAATGGTGGTGATCATGATTTTTGGCAATTTGGGTGTTCATAAATAAGATTATTTTCTCTGTATGATTGCCAGCACAGCTTGATGATGGCCCAAGTTGTTAGTAAACACACAGAAGATTTACAGTCTTTTGTGTGCTGCGATACAACAGGCATTGTTTGAAATGAAAATGTATTTGCATTTGTTTACAACAGCTGGTGTGTGCTTAACAGCTTCTGTAATTAATTTTGACCCAACAGAACTCTTCAGCAGAAGAGTCTGGAGTGTGCCTAGCTTGAGTTGATATAGCGAACACGTTTGCTGCATACACTTATAAACACTGCACACCACAAACCAGGAAGTTGAGAATCCTATTATAAGAATGGGTGAAATCTGCTTAAAATTCTAAATGGACTATGAGAGTGGACAAAAAAGAAAAACAGAGTAAGAAATGAGAGTATAAGAACGAGAAAGAGTTTGGGCTGGGGAGTAAAGAGTGAACAAGCATTTTAAAATTTCACACTCTCCCCAATCTGTGATTGAAAAATTGCAATAGTAATACAAATCTCCCCCAGGCAGAACAGGAGTTTGACAAGGTTAATTTTGAGAAAATGAACCCTTTACCCACACTGAGCAGAGCACTATGTGGGCTGGCATGAGCTACACTTTGAGAGTCTGTGTTAAGCCATCCATGTTAATCTTGCGTCTTTTATTGTTGCCACCAATTTAACTCCCGGACTGTCAATAACATGCGCATACGCCACGTGCACACTCTTATCAGGCATCTCAGAGACGGTCATTTTTATAAACACAGTCTGGGGAGTGCTGGCCAGCTATGAAGCCCAGCTCTGGAATAAGCAGTGTTTTTTTGTTTCTGGGATATTGATAGATTTTGCAGACTGCAGCAAGGCTTAGTTGCGGGGAGACCCAAAGGAACAGCTGGTATTAATGAACAGTCGAATGATGGAAAGAAGCAGCTTCAGTCCTCAAATGAACCACGGTCTGTCTGCTTGCCTGGCCAGCAAGCTTCTGTACCAACCCGCCTCCTCCACCTGTCTTGATGGCTTGAACTATCTTACACACCCAGCCCTTTCTGACCACTTTGTTCTCCTTAAATCTGTTTTTGGAGTTTTTGGGGATCATGACTATATATCCGATCATTTTTGTACTGATCCTTTTCTGAATGTGGAAGCTTTGTATCCCATCTACTGGAGCTCTGTGATTGCTGCAGTGTGTTGTCTGATGGCTGGGTTTCAGGGCCTGTCACTGAACACCCACCCAACCCACCTCCCACCCCCTCCAGAACCACCCCCACTCCGTCTGCTTTCTCTCTCAATGAGGATGGCGCCATTTCTCCAGCATCACTCTGCTGGCACAGCATTTACAGCAAACAGTGTGCGGATGGAGATATATAGAGTGGGGAAAGGAAGGAGACAGAGAGATGAAGCGGGGAGATAGAGAGAGGGAGCTAGGGAAACAGGGTTAGGAGGGGTGAGAAGTAGATGAAAGAAAGCAAGATGGAGACAAAAACGTTTGTTGAGCTCAGAGTTGTGGCACTATGGCCCGACGGGGAGGAGATGGACTCGCTGACGAGGAGAGAGCTCGCCCCACGTGGTGTAGAACACTGTTTGCTGAATTTTACTATCTAGTTGGCATTCTCTGGCTTTCACTTGGCAATGCAGTGGCTTAGTGGTTAGCACTGTTGCTTCACAGAAAGAGCATCCCAGATTTGCTTCCCAGTCTCAGTCCTGTGTGTGTGGTATTGGCTTCCTTTCCCCATGTTAGTGTGGGTTTCCTTCCATCCCTTGGTTTCCTCACACATTCCAAAGACATACAAGTGTTTGGAAGTGTTAGAAAGTTCGGTTTTCAAGATTTTTTTATATTTTGGAGCCCAGAAGACAAAATGTCAGCCTTTTATAAATTTCAGACTTATTTTGTTTCCTAATGAAGTCCTAAATTTTGATTGACACTTTAATTTACTGAAAATGAAGTGGTCATTGTCTGGAGAAATAGCAGTATGAGTATAGACCTATATACTGTAAAACTTAAATTAATAGCCGAGTCCCAAATAGCCACCTATCTCCTTTACTGGCCTGGTGTGGGAACACATTTTGACAAATAAATGCCTGCCTCAATTAAATGCCTGGTCTGTTTTTTATAGAAGTTCTTTGGATGTATAAAACCTCTTAAATCCTGCGGGGTCAGCTGCTTCTAAGCTGCTTAGATCGTTACTACAAATATTAATGTTTAAACGTATTATCAATATGTCAGTATGAACATGCTACACATCATTGGATCGGTTATTCAACACAATTCAATTGTTTAGTTCATTTAACGGAAACAACAATGCCGGTGTAACCTGCATGGTACAAGAGAGGAAAAGGGGGGAGTGTGCTTATCCATTAAAGGTTAAAGGTTATCCATTAAATTAATCCAAGTTGTGAATCCTGTCATGTGAAGTCCATCACTCTGTGTCTGCTAACTTCTCCTCATCCTGCACCATGCTGTTGTTTTCGATAGGTTGCTGCCTTCAAAATAAAAGCGCATATGCCGTCTGTCGGAGCTATATCAAATGAATGATGTGTATTTCATATTATTTGATAATTTTTACATAAGTATTATTCTGTTTGAAATAAATAAACTGTTTGATAGTAGTAGATAGATAGATAGATGCCTGTCCCAAATAAAGGCAGGGTCAATTCAGTGATTTTAGCAAATAAAAGCTCGGGCTATTATTCAAAGTTGAACGGTATGTACTCCGTACGTTGCTCCATATGTTGATCCATACATTACTCTGTACTTGTCTCCATATCATAAACTGTATATAAGTGGACGTAGTCATCGTGACCTGTTGGTTTGTGGACAGCCGTTTTTAAGCCTTGAGTTAGGGCAGCACCATGTTGATTTTTTGCAACCAGCGGCACCTGACCGTATTTAGACAAGACAGTGAAGCCAGCGGCTCCGTGTGTAGTTAGCCAGGTGCAATTTTTTTTTTTTTTGCAACTGTAATTCAAGTTAACCGTCATTTTAACCGGGATGATGATTTTGTCTAGTGAAAAACATGCTTAGAACAAGACGTATTCACCAGAGAAAAGGAACAGCCAACTCCTAATAAGCTTTTTCAACGGCATTGGTTAAATTTACACAGTGCTGTGGGTAGGAGTCACTGATCAGCCTGATTGACAGGTCACCATGGTAACGACTTGTCAATCACAGATAGTCATAATTATTCAGCTGAGAAGTAGGGTCATTTTATCATAATTTCTAATTGAGCTGGACTTTTTTGCAACCAGTGGAGTCCCCCTCCTGCTGGTCGTTCAATAGAATTCAGGATTAAGGGACTTCCTTGTTCGCTTCTCAGAACGAAAGCTTCCCTCTTGTTCAAAATGGACCCATGAAATAAAGCTAGCTAAAGTTAGCTAGGCCCTCTTCCTTCTGATGTGCAGTACGAACACAACTCTAGGTAGGCAGGGTCCTGACAATGGCACTTAGTAGTTTATTCACCTTCGTACATAAACAAAACATAACACCTAATTGAGTCAATGCTATGTCTATCTGCAAATCTGCTGTTTTTGTGTTTTTTCTTGCCTATAGGTAGCACAACTGGTGGTAATTGGCTGGGCCATATTTTAGTTGCTGTGCAACAACAACCTTGTGTGTTCTTGTTTGTTAAAGTTTGTTAACTGTCATGGATCCTCATCCAGCCCTCCTTTGCCCCTTGTATTAACATCCCCCTGAATCTAGATAGTCTTCACTCTTTAAAGTATTGCCCATGTCAGTCAACTTCATGAAAGGCCCTTCTGCATGATTAATCACAGTCACCTATATGTTTATTCCCTTTTGCAGGAATAATCATGGAATACACATTGTTGACGAGAATAAAACTGTACTTTTCTCCCATGTCTCCTAGACCACATTGTAACATTTCCTCTGTTTTCTGTCAGATCATTCCAGTCTCTTTCATAGGTTTCTTCCAAAGAGTCTTTTCTAAGCCGACTTATTCTACTCCAGGTATAGCACTGTTTTTGTGGGGCACATTTCCCCGAGGAGAATGTTCGTTACTGTCTGATTGTGAAGCATGTGCATGCTAAACCAACCTTCACTGGGTAAATCAAGGTTAAAAAACATCTTTAATTGCTATATAAACATTGACCTTTACTGTGAAGATGGAATCTAACGCAGGTGCTAATGGTAGGTGGTCTGCGTGAGAGCATTTAGCTATTCATTACATCATTACATCCTTTATTGTTTCCCTCAATGACTGTTTTCTCTGAATATTGTCATATTCATCATTCTTTCCCCCTAGAATCTATGAAAATATAGTGAGGCAGTTTGATACATTTGGTGTCTTAAATTTGAGTTAAAGCATTGCTGTACTATCATTGCCAAAGGGCCAAACAGAAAGATGCAGTGATCTAGTGGTTCAAACGTTCTCTCATTAGAGTAACTGTTGTGGTGAAATTGCAGTAATTTGCAGTTATTCATAAAATATTTGCAAGCATGTGCCTTCCTCTGGTGGGATCTGTCAAAAGCTCTGTCGACCAACTTTGGGGTAACATGTTGCCCAAGATAATGTTTTTGCTTCCAGATTTTATAACAAACCCCGGTGCTGGTCCTTGTTCACTACTGAACAAGGACTAATTTAAATGCAATTAACAGAGCCTTTGGATGGGAAGAAAACGGCAGTATAAATGAATCTGTCGTCAGTAGAGGAGCAAGCAGGCAACTTTCCCGACGGAGCACTGTATTAATTAGTGTCCAGTGCACAAATAGGCCTTCTGTCTCTTGCTGAATGTGTGCTCTGTCTTATCAGGAACCCAGCCAGGGAAAACAACCAAATAGACAGATGAAGTAATGTAGGCAATCTAAAATAAATTTAGGTAGGCAGCAATGGCATCATTGTAAGCACATTAATTCCTATCAGGATTATTAACTCGGGCCACTTGCCACTGTCAGCGCAACGTCCTTTTCTGGGCCTTTAGTATAGGAATTTTTATCCCTGTATTAAGGCCCAGGCAATGTTATTTGTCATGCTCTTAGTCTTACTGTTAGTGACTCTGTGGGATTGTTGGGTTGGGTCCTTTGTGGGCAGTTTCTGGTCTGTGCGTTTCTCTTTTAGAATGGTATAATCAGAAAGATAAAATGAAGTCCTTTCTCTTATGCAGGGATTTATTTTCCCTTTACTCTGCCATCTTGACATTTTAGCATTTAAGGTTTAAGGTTGAGTGTCATAATACTTTTCCTTGCCACAATCAAAAGTTATGCTGCTTCAGTATTTCTTCCTGGACTATGTTTTTTTGTCCTTTTGTTCTGTAAGAAATGGTTATTTGTGTGTGTGTGTGTGTGTGTGGATACAATACATGTGTACACATGTGTTGTTTTTGTCTGTCACATGCATACTCTTAGGGTTTATTCCTGTCTTCTGCATGTCAACATGCATGTGATCAAAAACAGGGTCTGTCTTTGCTCAAAGACCATGATGTCATGGCAGTGTGATGTTGCCACCCTCTCACAAACATCAGTCTGACATCTTTATGCCTGTCCCCGGCCTGGTGAAAACCTGTCTCTCTCTGCCCTCCCTCGCTTTCCTTTTCAGGACACTGTATTTATGACAGCAGTAAACGCACAAAAGCCCTCTTTTGTTATTGATCGGGTTCATTTTGATTTGGACTCACAGCAAGGACTATCATTCGGACCAGTGGGGCCCTGCAGTGTACATTTCACACAGCTCCCGCTAAATCCTGTAAGAGGGATTGGTTTCGGGAGGTCTGGCATCAGTCTTGGCTTCACGATATGAAATCATATTAGTTTCAGCTTTTCAGAATCACTGTGAGAATAGCCACCAACAAACGGCTGGGCACACCTTCAGAGTTTAGTTATTTAGTTATTCAGCCCATTTATTTGATGTTTAAACTCTGCACCTGATAACACCATGAATTATTGTCCTGCAAAGGATGTTTGCAACCTCAGTAAATTGCTTTGTTCTGTGCATGCAAACAGTCCAAATTAGTGGCTGGCTACACACAAAGAGCATTGTCTAGTGATATAATGTGTTTTCAATTAGGAGGCGTTGAGAGATTTAGCTTATTCTCAGGATAGGTAGCCCTTTTCTTCGATAGCTCTAGAGACCAGTAATTGATTACCAAGTGTGAAATGGAAGTTAAGAACGGACTGAGTGTGGCTGTGTCCCAGAGGAGAGGGGTTTCGAGCAGGCGGAGTGCTCGATTCACTCACCTCCATCTGACAGCTCGACTTGAATATACGTAAGCAACCACTGACTCACTGCCTGATAAGAAACGCACCTATTACAGAGCGCTTTATTTCAACCCCAGTGTCAAATATCACCGTAATGACTGTGATTAAGCCATGCTGCGGCCGTGTTCCTTATGATACCAGTTTGAATGGACAGCAGCTTGCTATGACTCACATCCCCTTCAGGTTGTATTAATATCTTCCGACTGACTCGGACTCTGTAGCCATGCCTGGCTCCCCAGAGCCTGACAACTTGCAGCTCATTACAGACAAACTGTCCACGAGGAAACAAACTCACTCTTCTTACCTTATTAATATTGTCAACTGTGTTTAATTTCATCACTTGCGCTGCTCGTGTGTTGCCGCAGTAAGTGCAACTCTCTGTCAATGGCAGAGACAGCTCAGTGACCCACACCGCAAGAGTCTGTCATATCTATAATGTATCTGTCTCAATGCTTTCAGCCACTTACTCTACCAGATGAAGAGTGATGCCATTTGTAATGTCGGGTCATTTTCCTGATGTGGTTGTAAGAGGGGTTAAGCGGTCCAAACAGGGTTACACTGCTACTCATGTTTCAGAGTACTGTGGTTTTGTTGTGGAACCAAGAAATTCAGTTCAACCAAGCTGAAGACTGATGTTTGGAATCTGGTGGAGAGTTAGATGAGAAGATCAATTTTCTTGTCTAACTCTTAGCGGGAAAAAAACAACTATTTTGTAAATACATCATAAATATAATTTCACACCCATTTTCAGTGGGACATTGCACATGTTTTTATCAATAATTCATGCTTATTATCAATGATGTATCTCGTTTGGCATCCTACAAACTGAATGCATTGTGTTGTTGCAAGTTGAGCAAACACCTGCCAAATGACACATTGGCAGGCAGACAACTGATGTCCTTGGTTTTCAATATTTCACTGCATCTCGGTAAAGCCATGTGACATAATGTGATGACATTGTGGGCTGGATGATGTAACTGGTTATAGGTTGGAAATATGTGCTGCTTCAGCAGAGGGATGACTTACATCCAGAGATGAAAGTAAGTGTGTCCTGTTTTGTATTGTGTAGCACAAGAAGAATTAGGGCCAGCACTCCAAAGCAAGAGAAGAAGCTGTCAAGGTTACAGAGTAAAATAGGATTCTAGTTGTAATCCTGTACATTGTAAATCTGCCATTGATTTACAAGAATGTCTTAAATAATGCTTCTCCCATTATTTTCTTGTTGTTTATCAGGAATTTTAAAGCAAGGGGCAGACAGCTTCAGAGACGGTTGAAGTGTGCATCATAATGGTGTCAAAATGTGATGAAAAGGATGGAAAAGAGGGCAAACTCTTGCTTCAAGGTCTCTCTGTCATCTCGATGCAGTGGGGGCTGTAGAGGTCTATTGTGTAACTAAAAAAAGAACAATACAGAGTGTCAGGAACTAATTACTGGGAGAAGTAATGATCATCCATTCTGCAGTATGTGTGCCATTAAGCTGAATATATAGTATGCACAGATATAGTAAATGTGACTTGCTGTGTCAGTGTTTGGAAGTAGTTTACAGAGTAAAATTGAGAAATATTCTGTAAAGTAAACAGGTGCATCTGCAAGCTCCTTAGAACAGCCTGTTGGTTTACCTGCATCAATGATAGTTTAAAACTGCAGCCCATCAGCCTGTTAGAAAGCTTGGGACTATAATTCTCCTTGCACCCACTGTTCTGTTGAAAGAAAGCCAAGTCTCAAAGTCATGGCCCAAGTGAAAGAGTCAGTTTTGTTTTTATTTATCCAGAAGATGCTTGCTTAGCATGCATGCTGTTTATAGCAGTGGCCTGGATCTCACACTCACACCTGGGAACAACCGCAGACCCGTTCTGCCAGTCAATGAGCAGCTCCACAGCAGAGTTTTAGGGGTTAATGCCTTGATCTAGGACAGCAGCCTGCAGTCTGTACATTTTCAAACAATCTGCAAATTATGTTCTTTTCCCATTTTACTTCTTTTCTGTCTGTATGTCTTTATTTAAGACTGCCAGAAGAGCATAACTGATCTGATGTCAGTCATCAGTGTAAATAACTTTTATTTATTAGTTTGTTATGTGTATTTTGATTAGATGTTTAAATATTGACCAATGTCAGGTATAATCTTTTGTTTTGTCTCTCCCTCAGACTTTTTCATGAAATGACAATTTAGATATCTTGTTGTAAATGAGAGAATATGCATCCTTACTTGTTCAATAGCTAGCCTTGTTTTAGTCATAATGTATTAGTTTTGTGACAACTGCTCCCCTTGTGGGACATTGGTACTGTATGAACATATTGTCCCTGACTCTTTTCTCAGCCAGCAGTTGAGCATTTTCTCAGGCTAAATAACTTAGCTACACACACGTTGTGAGACTGTGATTAGCTATATTCCACTGAGAGAGAGATTTACAGAGTCATTTTTTCAGTCTGTCCAAGATATCATATTTTAAAAGTGCTGGAAGGAGACAAAGTATATTTAAGCAATAAGCCATGAGAAGCTGTACTTGACAGTGATTTTGCAACAGCTTAGAGGCATTGTTAGGGACTCTTCTTAAAGAACTGTCAAAGCACAGCCCCGAGTAGCTTTTTGCTTTTGTAAAATGGCTGCAATAAAAAAAGAATGTAAATGTCCCATAAATGGTACATTTTAATGTAATAAATAATGATACTTGTACTGATTTAAGTGGTCATTTGGGGTTACAAGGAATTTTACAAGAACACACTCAATCAAAAGTGAGAGAAGAAACTGTTTTATCATTTAATCTCAATAAATGACTAGATTTTCTAAAAGGAGCTATATGTATTGATCTAGCTGAGCCCTTAATAGACTTTTGAAAGATGTTTCAGTGTTTTAAAGCCTACAATCTTTGAATTGTCTATCCTTAATCATTTTATATCACATTGCATTTTTGTTCTAGCTTCCAGACTGCAGTCATTTATTTAAGCTAGCAGTGAGTTAAGGTAATGCAAAACTGTCAGTGGGAAACAAAGCTATGTTAAGTCCTTCCAGCTAAATATACGATAAGAGTACTAATTAGACTGTAAAAGTTAAAATTAGATATAATAAGTTATACTTTGGCATTGCATGGTACAAACCATATTTGTGGTCTTTACTTTCTTGAAGCGTGGCGTGCTATTCTCCTCCCCCAACAGGCGCATCACTTTCTTATAAATGCTGTCAATAAATTCTACGCTGTTCCTTTGACCAGAAGAGTGATGATAGGGAGCAAGTTTAAAACATCTTGTTAGTTTGGATCTTCTCTGAGAATAATCCTCAAATAAGACACCATATCCATGCTGGCACCAAGGCTGTTATTCAGTGTCTAAACCTGACCTCTGACCTCCCTGAAAACAACATCTGTGCGATTTCAACAGTGTTTGTATTTATTTGCATTCGGACTGAGAACATGATAGTGTAATCAGGTGAAGACGTTTGGCTTTGCTCTTGAGCTGAACTGACAACAGGAATGAGCTGACCTGCTCCAAAGTCTGAGCTCGGCCTAGCTCAAGCGCTTTGAGAATGTTCATCTGTCTCTCCAGTAGCCACCAAAGACTGCAGCAAAGGAAAATGAGAAATGCTGTTTTATAATGAGAGCCCTAGGCAAAGACATACAGAGACATGTCTTTTAAAGAAATCTGTCATTATATATTCTAGTAATACTGCAGTGGGAGAAGCATACTAAGAACTTGCACTCTTTGAAGAGGTCCAGGCAGTTCTTTAATGTTTTGGATGGAACTTGCATTGCTTTCTGATAGGTGATAGGTTAGGGTTAAGCCTATATCCTGTCATTTTGTATTTGGTTATCATGTAAGCAGCAACTGTTGCTGTGGATGTAAGTTATCGCTTTGGTTCCTCATAAACAAACGTTAAATCAGACAGAATCAATAATGAGCTTTGCCAGAGATAAGGCAATTTTATAACTAGAGCACAAGAGATACAAGGACTAAGTGCCGATGCTGTGCCATTACAGATTCACAGCAATCTAAAGAGACCAAAAACGAACGTGAAAGACTATTACAAAAGCTGGTCCAAATACTGGGTGTGTTCCTGACTTAAATGAATACTTGAATGGATGGTTCAGTAAGTATCATGTTAACGTTCATATCCTGGATGATATTTCTCACCCACTTTGCACTATACTGATGTAACACAGCAGTTGTTTCAGCAATAGGTGTGCACTTCAAAGACGAGAGTTTCAAGCTGCAGTTTGTTCTTGGTGCAACGAGCCCATGGAATTAGCAAACTTTAGCACTTTATGACTTACATGATGTTATTTCCAACTAATACCATATGAATGATAAAATAATGTGACAAGCAGGATCAGTATCTCAGTTTAAAGCTGCACTTATCTACATCTATAATGCATCTATAATGCGCCAAATGCCAAACTGACTATGGAATTACTCTTAGCTGTACGGAGAACTACAGCACTTTTGTTTTGGTCCTGTGGCCCACGACTATAGTGTTTGATGCAGTCTCACTGCTGTTATCCATGTTTTTTTCTAGCAGTAGCAGGCAGCTTTTTTGGTGAACAAGCACTGATAAATGTACACTACTTGACTTGCACCAAATGGCAGGCTGAAAACATTGGTTACCAGTTGAGGAATAAAAAACAAAGACCAAAACAGAGCTGAAATGAGACTGAATATTGGACTTAACATTTGCCTGGGTTACCAGATACTCAACTGTAAAAGAATGCTAATGTTGCTCTATGTCTGCTGGATGTGTAAACTGTTTGTTAACACCTCTGCCATGACAGCTTGTTTAGAAAATAATATGTCAATATTAAAAAAAAATTAATCATTGTACTTTAAGATGAACTAGGTTTAGCTCTGGTGAAGAATTAAGTTTGGCCTTGTTTAGCTGGATCAATGCATACTCTTTGTTTTAAATGGCTCTTTAGTCCTTTCATACGTATTTGTCCTTGCCACTCTGCTCCTCTGCTTAGCATTATCAACTAGCCAGTCTGTTTTGGTACTGATAGCTGTCACTAGTGATTCTCTCCTACACATCCTCAGCATCTCGCAGGCAGCTCTTGTTTTAAAGCCAATTAAAAATGTAGACAACACAATGTCGTTAACTGAGTATTACATCCAAGTTCCGCCTGCATTGCGAAGATGGCCTAGTGAAGAAATGGAGCAACCAAAGAAAAAAAGAAGAAGAAAATCAATAGTCCACTCTGCCTCCAACATCTTAATGCCACTCTCAGTGGAGAGGGATGTGTGGAAGTGATGGAGTCTCTGTCAGTTACTAGACATCAGAGGAGTTTTTAATTGAGGCCCCAGTGGGGCTGGGAGGGACATGGGAAATGTTGAGAGAGACCCAGCCTAGCCAGTGTTAGATGAGATGGACAGACCAAGTTGTGAGGCAGTACTGTCGCCCACTTTCCAGACTTAGGCTCGGCAGTATGGCATGAAATTTATATCACTGTATATTTTGAATATTGACGGTAACGACATACATCATGTCTATTTGTTTCCTCATAATTTCAGTGATTCAAATGCAGGACAGGCTCTAGTATTAGCAATCCATTATCTGGACTTAAAGTTATGATCAATTACCTATTAATGCATTTTACAGCTGTTGTAGAGGAGAGTTTCATACCTAATGGAAATTAAGAGCTTACCACACTGAATAGCTGCAGTACAAGTTGACGAAATGTTTGTGAGTCATTTCTATATGCCATGGATCCTGTGTTTTCACGATGTCCTTCCACAACTGACTTGTCTCATCATTAGGACAGGGACTCTGGCAACGATGTCTGTATTGTGGTTTTTTTCTTTTCACACCAGTGCCAGTGCTCCTTGTGTCAGAGCTGGAGCATAATTTTGAACATTCCTCATACTTGCTTGACATATTTCTTCATGGTTTGCTCCTGTCTCTATTGAGCTGTCTGACTCCATTCCTTCACCTGCCCTTTGCTTAGCATGCAAATTTGTGTTTGTTTTAGTGTACAAGGGAAACATATGCTCACTGGTTAACATGCAGTAAACTGATGCTCGCAGTGCACTTTGACGTGACATTTAAAATCCATTCTGTACCAGAACAAATGGTGTAGCCAAATCCACATCAGGGCACATATCTCCAGTGGTGTGAAGTTTATTCTGGTTATACTGCCCACCTCTACCCCAGGCTATTGTTTATATTGTTTATTCCAGCACAGAGCTATTTCACATTCTCACATCTCTCTGCCTGTAACATAGCCTCTGCCTTGCTAACACGACAACCATGCAGTTGGCTCTGAGCTGTATATTCAGTTAATTAGCCAGTCTACTGGGTATGGGATTACCTTACCGTAAATGTAAAGATGAGAAAATTTACTCTAACCTTGCCCCTGGCATATCTGAGTAAGACTTAAAATCATCTCTCTGAATGTACCTGTGACTTAGCTTTTCCCTGCCTCCCTCCCAGACAAATCAGTGACATACTGTTGGTCTGGTTGTATTCTGTACACAAAAAGCTTCCTGACAGTTACTGAGATTATTTAAATTATCCAAATTTACCTGTATAGTGTAGAGCAATACATAAAAAATATAGAAATATAGAAAATATATAATTCTTGTTATCACACCAAGCTATAGTCTACAAATGCACATCTAATATAATAAATAAAGGGTTGCTCAACATGCACATGAAGTGCTAAAAGCTACCATTGGTCTATCTTAAAAGGAATCCTACACTCTAGGGTTGGGCCAATAGATAATGTCATCGTCCATCACTGATGGCTGATAGACATCACAATGTTGAGCTGACATCGTTGCAGTGTTGCTTTGAGCATCATCCTTTGGGTGGCATCATGACCATCTTTGCCTTCCATCTGCTACAGGATGATGCACCACATAATAACATAGGCTATTAGCCATTAATAGCAAGTCCTAAAGTGATATTCAATAAGCAACGTGATGTTCAACATCTTTTGTTGCCTTTGTAAGTACCTTTCACAGACATCTAGATAATCCTGTTTTACACTGTGAACTTATTTTTTATTGCTAATCAGTTATTTTCCAATTCCCACATTGTCTTGTTTTGTATTAGAAAGCCAACATAATCCAAATCCATTTCCTGCATCAACCTGCCAATTGTAACTCAGTGAGTCTCTATGTCTCATTGTAACCTTTTTCAGTAGTGTGTGACCGTTGGGCAGCAGGGAATATTTACCTGTGGATCAATCAGATTAAAGTCTGACTCATTTTATGAAGGAGGTAACCTTACCACACCAACTCATCACTCTAAATCCATAGCGCTGCTCTATAGGCAGAGTATCTGTGGACTGTGAGCCAATCTTCCACTGGAGAAAGGTCAGTAGCAGCCTGACATGTGTGAGAGACAGCTTACGAGTTGAGTGTGGACTAATGCCGCAAAACCTCATTGTGATTCTAGCCCGGTGCAGCATTCATGCAGTTACCAGCTCAATGCCTGTACGCTTGCTCATTCACCCGCTTGTTTTTTCACCTACTCGGGTCCTCTGGTCACTCACCTGCTTACCCCATCCCTCCGACCTTCACTGACTCACTAACTCATCCACCTTACTCTCCTGCTCACCCTCCACCACTCGCTTCCCCCACCACCAGATGGCTTTTATAGTTCTCCTGCTGAGAAAAAGGAGGGCTGTTAGAAACTTTATTCCTATAAATGCAGAGCCATTACTCTGTTTTAATGTGCACGTCTACACATCATACACTCGTGTTTGCCACGAGCCTATGGCGTCAAGGGAAGGGCAATAATGTCAGACAAACTGTGTAAGTAAATGGGCGCTAGGTCGTCCTAGAGACGAGCACATTGCCTCCCTGCATGCCAATAAGACAGTGAGGTAGCATCTTGCTGAAAAGCAATTTATTGAAATGCAAAAAAAGCAGAGAAGGCTCAGAGCAAAGATGCTGACAAGACAAAAACCTGTCGCCATCCATCTCAGTTTGCCAAGTTTTTGGCTGTACAAGTGAGCTTCTTGTCCTCTCCCAGAGAGGAGAGGTGTTCCCTAGAAATATTGCATGAACAGCTGGTGTGCCTGTGTGGTCACAAGCTTTTCATGCTGGTGCTGAATGGGGAGGGCTGAGAGGTTTTGATGGGCACCTTCGAGGTTGATAATAAAGGCTGGTAATTGAAACTGAAGCTGAAACAAATTCAAAGTCATTCGTTCAATGTAATCCTAATATTCATGCTCATGTTTTTCATTCTGGCTAATCCGTGTCCTCTGACACCGAGGCCATCTTCTTTCCATTAGCACTGTTGTTATTGTTTCTGCCAATCTCTTTCCTGTGAGATCGGCGGTGCTACGCAGAAACTGAATAAAGAAGTTCAAATCGCTGATGTCGGCATGCCTGTTTGCACTCGATGAGGTAGTATGCATCAATCACCTAACCAGTGTTGGGTGAATGTGATTTAAGTGTAAGCTCCTGTTTTGTCTCACTGAGTGTTATATCTCATTCACTTTACTGTTTCTTCCTTGCCTTACTGTATTATCTGAATGAATGTCTCTATCTCTGCCATGTGACTCATTTCTAGAGTGATATAAGCCTATTTCGAGTCCTGAGCCTGACTGTGCCTTTCTGGTCTCCAGGGCTGTATAGGCCCTCAAGCAGGGCTAAGCCCTGCTGCTGCTCAACCCCTGGGCTAGCCCCTAGTCCACCTCACTCTTCTGTGATCAACACTCCTCCTCTACAGGTCCCCACTATCTCTTCCTCTATATTCACAACCAGGCAGAATAAGGCCAGGTTGTTCATCCTGACAATGAAAGAAAAACCTAATTGACTCTTCCTCTCCTCTTCCTCATCCCTCCAGCTTGTCTACAATGAGCCTTGAGGCTCTTTTTAGCCCGAAGCCATCCTTCTGTCAAGGGACATTATTCTCCTTTGGTCACAGCTTAAGAGGCTAGGTTTCTTCTAGGCAGGTAAAACTGGCCTGACAGTTGGAGAGAAAGCAGCTTTGATCTCTACTGTCTTCACGTTGCAGAACCAAGATGACAGGCAAGGGAGTCTTAGGAGCACTTTATTCCACCAAAGGTGCTGGAGAAAAAACACTCAGGCTTGTAAAAATGCCTGCAAATCTTGGCTCTCACATTCACTGAAGCCAAACAATACCTAAGCTGGCCTCTTGCGAGTCCCCTATAGTGTCTTCCAGAGACTAAGGGAGCCTCATTTCTCACTGGTGATGTGCCCAGTGTTAGAGAATCCGTATGGAGGTGGTGTTTTATCATACTCTTGCCTGCCCCCATTAAATATCTATTTTTACCATAGCAGTCTGCTGTGGCCTTCTATGATACACCTCCAGTGAAGCACCACCTATAAGAAGTAACTTTAGAGGATACGCTCCAGGTTTGGTCAATATAGCATATAAAAAATGTTGCAAACATTAATTCAAGGTACATTTGTGGCTACCAGTAGTATATTTTTTAAGAAGCTTGATAGTGCTCAACAACAAAACAGCTGCAAGGTATGGACACAATAACACATCACATTATATGTACAATATAATAGAACATAATACAATAGCACCATTTTATAGCCTCTAAAACTGCCATAGTGTTAACTCAATGCCTCACAGACACAGCTTCAATAAGATGAACCTGAACCTTTTAGGTAGGCTCTTACGTTGGATTTTCATTGTACTGTGCAGGTGTTCCTGTTTTTTGTCCACGTACTGGATATATCAATATTGAATGAGACAGATTTGACCTCTACATGTTCAGACAACTGTGGATTGTGCCGCTTCTTGGGGCCACATCACATGAAAAGGATATATTTTAAATAAATAAAAACAATACCAGGAGCTAATTGGTTCTTGATTATAGAGTATAGGAAGCTCTTCTGCATATTTCAAAATAAGAGAGAACGCAGATGCCGGTAATCTGCTCCAATTCACATACTCGGAGTGCTGATGTTTGCAAAAAAATTATTTTCACATTTTATATGAACAAAATACGTAAGATACACATGTGAAAATAATCTTTATAGACTGATGATGTCACAATAAAGCAATAGGGAAGAACTCATGGAAAACTGTGCCAATAAACATGATGTTTTACTGACACACATCAAACACCTAAAATTCAATAAAAATAAAATGCATAAATGCTGCATGCAGTTTAAATGTGCTGAAATGTGCAGAATGGCTCCAGGCTTTCATGTGGCACTAAATGATATGACAAAAAAGGAAAAAATCTACTACATCTGTAGTGTGTTTTATGTACACTGACAGGGTACATACTTGAGACCCTATCCATTTTATGTTTTCTAGTCAACTGACATTGAGAGGTGACATCAGCAAAAGCGGAATGATGACACAGACTGGAACAATGGTGTGTATGTGGCTTTTAAGTGTGTTATCATGAGTCTCTTGTTTCAATCCCACATCATATTATGTCAGCTCGTTATAGACATATTTTCCACTTTTTTTCTGATGTGTGCTACACATTCATAGTGTCTAGAAAACGCCAACTGTGTGAAGTGAAGTTTGCCCTGTTTGGTGCAGCTCTGAAGTCTGCAGACTCAAGGTAATGTGACAGTGCAACCCAAAACACTCCATCCTTACCCTTGCACAGAGGGAATAGGGAAAAGGGGAAAGAGAGGATAGGTAAACAGAGCCATTAGAGACAAATCTATTTCTGAAGAAAACAAAATCACATCATCAAACAAGAGAAAAAGAAAAATATGATCCTGCAGCCCTTTGGGCCCTGGCGTAGCGATGATAGCCGACTATGGCATTTGTCTTTATCAGTCTGCCTTGAGGGAGGGAGAGCGTGGTGGGAAGGTGTGAGAATAAAAAGAGAATGAGAAGACAATGGAAACAAAGAGCACTGCGTCTTCTTTACTTGTCACTAAGAGCTATACACATTTGTCACTTTTCTGACTTTATAAGATGTGAACAGCTCGTGTATGTTTATTCCTCTTTCATACATGTTTTGTGTTGGTTTCGCTGTTAGTTCGAAGTGGCTCTCTGATGGTCATTCTTTAAATATAACAGAGTGAAGGGCTCGGTGGACAGCGAGCCACAGCATCATCAGTCATGACTAGCCTGGGGAGGCATATGCAGCTTCATCAAAATGACAAGATTGACTTTCCAGATTTTATCCTTTCTCTGTGACATTTGGTTGTTTATCCTACTTTGCAGTAGCAGTACCAGAGAGTCTTTATAGTGCCTTGTGTATTGCAAGACTCTCTCGAAATAGATATATATGGTTAAACAGACTATGGTGACCTTAGAATTGGATTATAATAAATACATGAAATGTATCTCATGTAATGTACATTTAAGGGACAAGGTGTAATTTTCAGTGGCCTCTAGAGGTGAGGTTCCTGATTGCAACCACTACGTTTCCAACCATGTGCTCCTGCATGTGCTTGACTAATGAGCGAGAACTTGGCATCGTTCATTAATAGAGACATAACAAGAGACGGTATCACACAAAATGCTGGAAGCTCAGGTAAACTCCCATTGCAACATTACAATAATATTTTTATCAGCTTGACTTTGAACTAATCCATGCTTGTTGATAACACTGCATTGACTGCATTTTGCCAAAATGATATGTTGGTGCTGTGTATCTTTCACCAGAGAGGCTCAGCAATGTCACCATAGCTAAAATGTATTAGATGATAATGAAAACTGTTAGTGAGCTACACTGAATATTATAAATGAGAGTGTTGCCACAGTTTGACTGTAGTAAATAATGTCACTGTACTGAATGGGTCTTCTACTGTGTTCTTGTTCTACTCCATTATGTTACATTATTGTATATTATGTGGGTCATGTAAGTTACAGCGACTGAGACCTGTGTATGTAAGTTAAAAGGACAATAAATCTAAATTGAACATTGTGAAGCAACACTTGATCCATGCTAATGCAGCTGGCTGCCCCTGCCTTGCATTACTATGGCTAGTATAAACAAATCGTTCCACATTCGCTCTGTACCTTTACATAATTTCTTGCCGTCTAAAATCAACACTTATATAATATCACTGTTACACAGGATAGTACTGTGGTTCATGTTAGCTGGTGAAGTAATGTGGTAACATTAGTATATATATACTATAGTATTTTGCACTGGATAATGTTAGCAACTGCTCGGCGTTAGCCGGCAAGCTAATGTTATTTAACTTGAGCCAATTAAAACACAAAATTGCAATATATTTCACATGATGTTTTGATTCAGTGAAGTGATTCTTTTTTCATTTGATACTGACAGTGTTAAGTTTTAGGACAACAAGCATGGAGTAGCGTAACATAACTTTTTACAGAGTTTACAGCCATGCTAACCGCTTTGCGGGGCTATACTTGGTCACAGCAGAGCTTTGAGCTAAACGCTAATGTTACCATGGTAATGTAACCTGCCCCCAGGTTGTACTGCACAGTCCTGACTCGAATTTGCAACCTCAGGCATGGAAGGCAGATGCGTTAACAAGGAGGATAAAATGAATGGGTGCTAGCGTCTGTTGCAAGATATTTGCAATACGTGATTTTGCATGAATCAAACTATATAGTTTCTTATGTCCCATGCACTTTATTTCTGTTTTTGCAAAAAAAGATTCAGTGTATTCTGACACCTCATGAATGCACCACTTACCTCTCCCTTTGGGAGGCCTCCATTTGTCCAGATTTCTCTTCTTTTCTTACGTCTAATAAACCAATCTTCTACTACTACTAACATTTGTCCTTCTTCATCATCTTCTTCTTCATACATATTCAACGTAGTGATGAAACGCTGTCTGTAGGGCAGTTTGTCCATTTCAACTACTGTAGAAACATGGCAGCGCAACATGGCGACTTCCATTTGAAAGGACCTGCGACAAGAACATAACGGTTCATTATGTAAGGTCTGTATATTGTATTACATCTCTGTCAATAGATCCTCCTAAATATTACACATTGAACATTTAAGTAGGTGTAAGCAGAGGCTGATGGGAATGTCATAAGCTTTGCAGGTATTTGATCATAAACCAAAAATATTGGACAAATTCAAATGTTTATGTGATGATGACGCCAGAGTCATCCTAAGATGAATGTTTTAGCAATCTGTCAAATAGTTGTTGAGATATTTCACTCAAAATAACAAATATGAACCTCATGTAGGTGCTAGAAGAAAAGTCATGTGTCATGAGGCGTCATCCTCTGGAAAACAAGAACGTTTATACAAATCTCCAAGGCAATCCATCCCATAGTTGTTGAATATATGCTGGACCGACTGTCAATCAGGCCGAGATACCCATCCTAAGCCTAGAGTCATGCCAAGCAAGCATGTCTAAAAACAAAAGCAGTAAAAAGGATGAGCCTTTTCTATCACTGGTGATTACATGCCCCACCTCATCCTACTCGCCATAGCCCTCTGTGGCCTTTTATTAACTATGTGTTGTGGGACTATCAGGTACATTTGTTTCTCAGCATCAGATGGACTGGATTTCCATCTGAGAATTCATCACCTCCAGAAGGATGCCTCTATTTGCCCTCCATCTTGGCTGGGCTGCATTACAGCCTGCCTGCCTGTCTTCATAGCTGATGCCAAGTCCTTACAGATGCTTTATCATTTCCTCTTTCCAATACCAGTCATTTTTCAGTCTATTTTTTTATTATCTGCCCACAGTGGGCACTCTCTGAAGGAGGCCGGTTTGTGCTACAGCCAGGCTCACAGCTATTTAGTGGCTCTGCTGTTTTTTTTTCTTCTCCCTCTGTTCAGATTGAATACCCATGGGAAATTTGGCTGTGTCTCGGATATCTTTTTTTTGTCCTGCTGACCGTTTTTTTTTCTCCTCATCAGTTTGCAGTTTGCCAAGATACTGCCACTCATTATGATGTAAAATTCTCAAAAAAATCAAAATGTTATATAGAAAAATGTACTATACTGTATATTATATTTATATAACTAAACGTTGACATTGAGTTCCCAGTCAGAGTGATAATGATATTGCAGACATTTAGAAATGATAGAATATTAAAGCAAGCCCATCAGAACTTCAGACATCTGAGCAATGTGTAGCAGAAGGCAGGGGGTGGGATAGTAAGCGCCAACATCCTCTTAATACTGTGCCAATGCTGTTTAAGTGAAATGACAACACAGTCTTGTGCGACTGGTGAGCTATCTGCCATCTGGACTCAATTGAAAGACTCAAGTATCTTAATTGGACACTAGTAAAGCAGCTCTCCCTCCGTTCACATAAAACAAAGGTTCTCATTTCTGTTTTCTCTGACAGTCCCACTGTTTCTGAAAGTCAAACCTAATATGGAGATGATGACAATGATGAGGGAGATGATGTTACTGATAATCATCAACAGTGTCATCATGTTGTGCTTTAGTAGTTCTGCAGTCTGGATTAAGATTTTTATGACAACTATGTCTTAACAACAACATTGTCAAATTGTGAAATAATGGTGATGGATACAGCAGTGACAGTTGTGCTCTTATTTTAGCTCTGCAAGAGTGAATAATGAGGCTCTCCCTTCTCTGCCCCCTCTCTCCCTCTGCCCTTTGCTTCAGGTCAGAACATCGCGTTCCCCCCCCAGTGGCTCTCTGGGTAACTGTTGGTCTGGCCGTGTGTCTGCTGGTGCTGCTCATTGCCCTGGCTGCTGTCTGCCGCAGGAAGATCAAGGAGAGCTGCGAGGAGGCCAGGAGAGAAGGTAGAGGGAATGGAAGAGAGTGAGAATATACACCAGTGTAAATTCTCACAAGGAGCATGATTCATTGGTGATGACTCCATGAAAATCTATGTTTAATCCTCAAGGTTAGATGAAAGCATGTTTTTTGGCCAGCCTTGCCTTCATTAGGGGCAACATGAAATGTTAATCTCAAAGCAGTGGCAACGTCGGAGCTATATACACAAAAAAGATAATCTAATCAAATTATTATCTGTTTTTTCTTGGACTGTGTTGCCCTACTGCTTACACGGTTCAAGGGCTTGCTGAATAATGGATGCTAACCTATCAGGCACTCAGGCCCTTTGAACCTTTCTCAGGGCCTTCATTAAAATGCGGAATGACTCCATAAACTTCACATAGCAGGCCAGTAGATGATATGCATAATTGCGACGTGTTGCCTAGATCATGTGGGAGGCGTAACGAGAGCGAGAGAGATGCAGCAGAAAGCAGTGATGAGATGTTAACTGCTCAAGGAACTTTGGGAATCCAGAGGGAGTTCTGCTTAATGCGTATAGGCAGGATCTCAGATGGTGGGACACATATCTTCGGCAAAGAGGAACATCATTACTCGGGTCCAGTAATTAGCGTTGCGGAATAGCTGAGGATCGCCGCAAGTGCAAAGAGAGAAAGTTTTGAAATGAGATAGATAGTGCAGAGCCACCAGCTCTGCTGTAATGAGATCTGCTCAGAGTGGAGGAGACATTTAAATAAAGGTCAGCCAGTGTCTGCACCAGGGCCCAGAGGTTTGAAAATAAATATGGAAGTGACACAGACTCAGAGGAAAGAGTAAATAGCTCCATGGAACATATGAAATCAAATGAAATGGAAAGAGAAAAATATAATGCACTTCCTCCCATGGGCAAAAGGCTCCTAGGGTTGTGTGGCCCTTTTCTTCAGTGGGGTGGATGAGGAGAAGTGTTTCCTGCCGGTAGGCGGGATTGACTACGTGGTCATCCACTGTCCACCTTATTGAAATGTTAAGTCCCAGTCTGTCCCCTGCCACCCACACTTCTGCGGTCTTTGGTCTTTTCCAAGCACGAACCTGAAGAGTGTGAACGCTGACTTATTCACATATCATGCAGACTCTTATACTCCTGATAGAGGGATACTGAATGAATACAGATGTGGAGGGGCTTAAAATAGGATTGCTATGCACATAGAGCTGTGGGGAGGGCAGGAAGCAGGGAAGTGCAACCTAATTGTAGTTGTCTTATCTTTTAATGGTGTTCCCGGATATGGCCAGATTGAAGTTGACTCTCTTTTCACTGTGTCTGGGTAGCGAGGGTGGAAGGATCAGCAAGAGGGTAGAAGTGAGTAAGTCATTTTTCTTCCCTGTCATAATGTATGTGGAGCACCCCAAATGTGTATCATAACAGAGCAGAGCAGCTTGTGGTATTGCAGTTGGACATGAAAGCCCAATTCCAGGGGCAGTGTTGTATCTCAACACCAGCAAGACTCTGTTCTCTCTGATATTTCGTCCTTCTCCTCTGGCCTTCCTTACATAATGACTGTGACTGTGTGCCTAATAAATGCTTTCAGTGACCTAGGGCCGCTGTTCCATTTCTCCAAAGCTCATTTTACATTTAGATAAGCGTATGATTTAATCAGACCTACGCTTGGAGATCATGTGTTGGTGACATGGAATGGATCTCCCCTGTGTGACAGATGAAAGTCATAAGGGAAGCAGTGTTTCCCCTAGAGGTTTTCACCACAGTGGTGCTCATGTTTCACAGGGGTTAACCCTCAGCCTTATCACGGACCAAATCCTGTCACTGACCACCTTTGTGTGACTTGTGACTCACATGAAATAACAGACACATAGAATTTATTTCACCCCAAATCTACAGTATGGAATGCTCATAAAAACAGATATTTATAAACACCCATTTTCAAAATATTGTCAACAGAAAGCTGTTTTCTTTTTTGTAAATGAGCAAATGTGTTTAATTTTTGTCATCAAGAGTTGATATTCAAAGCGAGAGAAAATGATTTGAAACCTACGCAGCACAAACAGTGCTGTCATTAAGCCTTATGTCCTTATATGCACAAAGGATTTAAAAAGAAGGCTCTGCTGTTTCCAGGGTACAAGAATGAATTAATTAGGCCCACTAATCAGTTTATTTATAGCACTATAAGTTTACTATCTGGGGCCATTTGTTTTTGCTTACATTTGAAACACTCATGATGTCACAGCAGTGCTTGAAGAGATTCAGCAGCATTGCTGCGCCACTTCTGTGTAGGGGAAACACAGAGGCAGAAGGGAGGATGATGAGAAACAGTAACACTCTTCTGGCTTCAGTGAGTAGCTCTTTCTGTCCCCTGACTCTCGCCTTTTATGTGGTTTGTCCAGCATTTGTGCTTAAGCCGTAACACCGTTCTTCTTACCCCCACACATTTGGAATGCCGCCAAAAGGGGCATGCAATTGTGACTCACTCAACGTACAAGGGAAGCAGTTCTCACTCCCTACCCTGTGGATGCCCTCATCCTCACCCTGACATTAAGGTGCCTTTAAATGAGCCTCACTCTCCTATGAAAGCCCAGCCCCCCAGGGTATTTCCACTGCTGCCACAGTGGTGGGACTGTTAACTTGTCGATTTGGAGGTGTTGAATGAAGTGGTGAAGGTAAACAGGCTCACATATCTGTGTGCACTGAAATTAGTGGTATATATTATTTTCAAGGTGATTTTTGGGGCTTTACTGTCAAAGTGTACACATTAGCTTAACTCAAAATGGTCTTCTACACATTCGGGTCAAATTTGCCAACAATCACATATAATCTTGACACCAGTCTGCAGAGGAAAGAATCTGAAGCCACTGAATATGACCAAAGCCATATCTTGGACTGACTTTACAATGTGTATTAATATTTGGGCATATACTATGAATAGTACATGAAAATGTGATTTTATACAATCTGATTTCTAAATACAAGACAACACAGAGGAAGAGAAACTACAGAATGTGGCGTGGGTAGACTTATGCATATACAGACTGTTTGAATCTGGAAACTCAGCATGTTCAGCTGCTGTAATAATAAGGACTTTTGCTTAATTTCCCCAGGGGATTATAGTCTCTGCTGTCGAAGTCGAGGAAAATCAAGCAAATGAACAAGAATATAAACACATGAATTGTGTTGCCTTGACATTTAATTTTGTTCAGTTATCAGTTTAATCTCATGTATCAGACACTAAATAGTGGAAGTGAAAATGGTTGTCTCAGAATTAATATCAGCCACTTGGATTCTCTATCTCAGGCCTATTTTTAGCTGGCATGTGTGTGCGCACAGGCACACGTGTGTATGGAAGTGTGACAGCCATCACTGAGTTGCCTCCCTAACTCTTTTGACAGTGGGTTTTCAGAGAGCCAGCAGCTAAAGCCTAATATGATTACTGTCTTTGTGAAATGGCTGGATTGGAGGTTAAAGGGTGGGTATGGCTGTGTGTGTGTGTGTGTGTGTGTGTGTGTGTGTGTGTGTGTGTGTGTGTGTGTGTGTGTGTGTGTGTGTGTGTGTGTGTGTGTGTGTGTGTGTGTGTGTGTGTGTGTGTGTGTGTGTGTGTGTGTGTGTGTGTGTGTGATGTGGTGGGGGTACCGTTATGTGGAGCTTCGTCATCATATAGCTCTCTCATCACAGCTTGTCCTTTTGAGCTGTGAAGGATCAGCTCACCATGGGCTTGTGATGAAGTGACTACATTGTGTGCCTGCTCATGTACTGCGGCTCCCACTGATAATAGCTCTTCTGTCTTCCCACAGCGGAAGAGGCCAAGGAGCTGGAAGAAGAGGAGTCAAAGACAGGTCAGCCAATCCACACCTGGTCAAGCCTTGGCCTCTGAGTGCATAAGGGACCTTGCTGTATGTTATAGCTAACACTGCTGCCGTATTCTGTGTCATATTTTGGTCAGGAAACAAGCAGCAGGTGAAAATGCACTTGTTAAAGTTTCACATCCTTTAGCATACTGAAATATGTTTAATCTTTTGCATTCAGCACTCTGAGCTGTGTAAACATGCAAGACTGTAAACACTGTCAGAAACAGGCAACAGTGCATTTTATCCACTGAAGACAACTAGAAAAAAAGAATTAATGTTGTATCAAGTGGGCAGGCGACCAGACTGAGTCTGTAAACAGGGCAATTTATTCTTTACACATGCAAAATCTCATTGAAAACCTGATCTAGAATTTTAATGCAACACATGCTGTGTTATTTACATGTACCATACAAAGCGTTTAAGTTACAAAAATATCAAGTAGCACAAAGATCACCCACAGTTTAGTCTGTCTTCATTTAAAAAAAGTCCAGGTGGCAGGATGGTAGGGACCCTACAGAACAAGTAACTGAATGTTAAGTTGTTTTTTTTTACTGAAGTGTGAGTGAACGCCGATGAAGCATGAGTGCACGTGAGAAATGAGATCAGCTACAGGCACTGAATTCATTCAACACATCAACCCATTGGCATAACTCTTCCACAGTGTCTGTGCATCTAAGTGTTTGAGGCAGAGAGAGGGAGACGGCTGGACTAATTTAGTGATGCAAACAAGCTGTTTTACATTACACGTTGCCCCAAAGCTACAGCCATAACAGTGGAATCTATCCTGTCTATAAATTTAATGGTAACAAGTTCCACAAGTTCCAAGTTTTACAAAATGCCAACTATAATGCTGCTGTGTCCTGCACTCAAATGATCCTGTTTCTAAAGCCAAATTGATTTTGCGCTGAGTCCTGGCTGAAATGTGTTATGCATATTGTCACTTGGAATAAGTTGCTTTGAATTTTTATGTTATTCTTTGGCAAGTCACTTTTATTTCAAATCTAACTAAGTTAAGTCACTCAACAAAGGCAGTGCCCAGAAGCTATATTCCATATTTAGACATTTTGCCCCTTAGTGAAGAGACATTTCACAACTGTTAAAAGCACAGCATTTACATGAGGAAATAAAGATGAATAAGACTAAGAGTCTGCAGCCACACTAACAGCTCTGTGAGGCTTTACTAAGGGAGAGTGGTGCTTTAAGCTAAATGTTAACGTCAGCATGCTGACATGCTCACAATGACAATGCTGACATTAAGATGTTTAACAGGTGTGATGTATCAGAGGAGAGAGTAAATAGTTTTTTGCTTTGCGCTGAATGCTAACACCAACATGTTCACAATGGCAATGCATTCATCAACTTAGTTTAAGATGTTAATATTTGCTTGTTAGCATTAAACACAAAGTGCAACATTTTTAGAGCAGTTATATAGTGACATTTAGAAGTGCTGGTAGACACAGTCTGCTGACTGTATAGCTTCCTAGTTATTGTACAGACAAGAGAGTGGGATCAATCTTCTCGTCCAACTCTTGTCAAGAAAGCGAAAAGGCACATTTCCCAAAATGTCAAACTATTCAGCTACAAATTCAGATTTCTATAACTTTACAGTTGAAAGAAGGTTTTGCTCCATACACATCCTTTGATATTCAGTAATGCTAGTGAACCAGGACAAAATACTTCTTTGTGCTTCTTTTGTAATGAGAGTGATATGATATTTTTATTAGTATGATTTCACCATTAGCAAGCAGAGCTAGCCTCTTCTGCCTGCCCAGTTTCAGTGACTACCCGTTACAGTCCTAAGCAGTTCTCCCTCAAGCGTTAATGTCATTAGAGTTATTCATTTGACTTCTTCTTTAGTCTGATTGAATTATTTAGCCTTTCTGTGAACGGCAAAGTTAATACCATGTGATTTTAATAAGCTGAGAGGTGAAGGAGAATCTCTGAGTGAAGCGGGACAATGGCTTTTATTCTCTAATGCCTCTCTCATGAATGTTTCAGAGAGATCTTTGCAGCCTGGAGCTGGGTCAGCCGTCCCACAACTAGTGAGACTTAATAGTTCAGCTATAGCTAAAGGGGCCAGGTGGACGTTGTGGGCGGAGAGCTGGTGAAGTCAAGCTAATGGCTCTGCCTTCTGAGATCACTCTGTAAGCACTCCAGACAGGCAGCTTTGTTTTGCCATCTGGCTCCAATTGCGCTGACAAAGGCAGAGGTTCCTGCATGAGACAAAGGAGCTGAAATGAGCCCCACTTTAATAAACCCAGGATGATGGGGAGCCACGTTTGTGTGTTATCTTAATGAGCTGTCCAAAGGAGAGCGTGCCTCTCTTTTCAAAGCAAGCCTGATTTGAACAATAACCAGTGATAACTAGGGACCTGGGCTCATTCATTTGCAATGGGGTAGGATCCCTTTGTTGCTTTTACAGCAGTGGCAAATGATGTTTAACAAACAGTGGGGCTCAAATTCTGGATTTATTTGCAGGTGCCAAAGCCAACAGCAACCCCTTCTCACACACAGAAACACACCCACAGGTCTACACATACACGTACACAAGGGACACACACACACACACACACACACACTGCACACAGAAGGAAGCACTATTATACACTAATCTACATCTACATGTGGAGACGTGCAGTGTGTACAGTTCTTGCTGGCTTCATCCCTCACCTCCCAACCTCCTCCCTGAATGTGTTCAGTAATCTGAGCATGATGTGCTGTTTAGAGGGGGCTGCAGTCACGCAAGTGCAGCTGTTTCTGTCAGAAGCTGGCTTTAGTTTGTGTGCACTAGCCCCTGTCTCCCTAAATCCTGGACTCCAAGGAGTCAGGCCTTAGCAACACAAGGCCCTGGAAGAGAGCGTTAGTCAGTGACCCAGTTCTTTCATACACAAGGAATTATCAGAAAGAACCATTTGACACGCCCTCCGAAAAGGGAGCTCCATGGTTTTATTAACCCTTCTTGACTGAGGCAAGTTCCCGTGAAGGAGAAGGTTAGTGAATATCGGGCCTTATAAAGCTGACGGACGCGCCACCCTTCACCGTCTTTTGACTCCTTCATGCCAAGGCCACCACTAAAAGTTGGATGACAGTTGCTTAAATTGTATTAAAGCCTGAAGCCCAGTAGCTCATCACCATAAATGTGTTGTGTTGATTTTAAGAAGCTACTATAGCTATCTAAGGCTATGTAAAGGTGACTTTTGAGCAGACAGTCAGAAACAAGGACAGGTGTACCAGAGTCAAAGTCTCCTCTGTGCTTAATATATACCCCCATTCGGTCTATTGAGTTATTCACATAGCAATGAATATGCACCTTAATGCACAAGGAACATAATATTCAACTTATGTCTCTCATGGGAATCAAAGTGTAACATGCTGAGTCAATGAATTACGATGTTTAAAGATTTCAGTAGGGAGTATGGCTTTATGTTTGTTTGAATTAAATATTTTTGTATTACCTCGGGAAATATAATCCATTATACACACAGACAATTAGACTATAGATAGGATATTGTTTTTATGTGACCATTTTACCATAAAAACTTCATTGTAGGGAAAGCAGGCAACCACTGACAACTAAAGAAATGCAATACATTTGGTTTTGTAAAAGCTGGTTGATTGATCGGCCTCAAAGGCACCCTGTGTTTTTGACCATAAGTAGTGCAATGTTTTTACAAGTGGGCCCCGTTTTTAATTTGCAGGCAGCGCAGTGCACATCCTAATTACAGTTGGTGGCAGTATTGCGCTAATAAATTGAGCAAGGTCCCAACAAAGGCAGAGAAGAAGAGTACTAGCTAGCAAACAAGGATATAAACAATGCACTATTTAAAATACTTTTAATAATTTTATTTACTGAATTGATGCAATTTATTTATTTATTTATTTTTGATTATTGACATAAATTCACAAGCCTTATGTGGGCCGCCAAGTATAGAGGTTACAGGCGGCTGAATTATAATGGTGTCCTGGGGAAAATGATTGGAATTGGATTCTTGGAATACATGGCCATATCAGACCAAGGCTTATTAACAGTATGCATACAGTATTCTTATAACATAACCCAGTTTGACAAACCTGCAGGTCACTAACATACCATTCCTCATTGGTACAGTTCGAAATAAGAGGGCCTTGGAAAACAGCTCCAGGCAGCTCTGCAGGACATGCCCTCCCTTCTCACTGGCACCACATACCCAGCCACTAGGCTCTCCCAACGGTCACACATTACTGACTAAATATATGTAAATAGAACATTCATGTTGCCTTCATTATTAGATGTGGGTCACCGGATAACTTCAAGAGCTCTAATTAAAAAAGCTCCCCGCACACCATTGCTTAGTAGTTGCACACACATTAGTCAAGTGCTGCACTCATGTTCCTTGCTGGTTCAGCACCATACAGTAAGCTACATGTGTATTACTATGTTTTCTTCAAGGGTGAACCATGTGAGATGCTGTAACAGTGGTTGGATAATAATGGGCAAATTTAAACCTCCCATCACATGAATTACTTAGATTACAAGAGGAGATTGCCAGTTGTTTGGCCTTGAGTTTGAGAAGGAACTCATCAAGGATGTGCTGCACTGAGCTACACTTGCAACCTCTCAGAGGTTATCTGCTGGCCCGTGAGGAAAAGGCCACCTGATCATTGTCAGAAGAAAAGTAGTAGCTCCTAAATCATTTGGAATAATGAGTGTTGTCACGGTTAATAAAAGCAGTCAAACCAGTCAATGCTGTGCATTACAATAACAGACCAGTCCCACTGCTGGCTGGTTTTAATATTATACAAAAGTAACAGTGTAAAGAGTGTTTTTGTGAGGGGAGAGAGGGTACTTTAGGAGTGAAGTCAGACGCCATTTACATCCTCACGGAAGCCCCCACCCCACACCCCTTCTGTCATGTAATCTACGCTCTTCTGACAGCACAGCCAAGGCCCGGTGGGAGAGTGCCTATCCATCTCACTACCCCGATCTGCCTCCCCTGTTTAGTTCCACATGAGCACTCAGCTGCTGTGACTAATTAAATAAAGCGCTGTGCCCTCTGCTTCCTGTTAGCCATGGCAAGGTTGGTGCACAGAGATGTAGCAGAGGAGGAGGGGTGCTGAAGTAGTTGGGTGGGGACACCCTAACAGCCACCAAGCCTGTAATGATGCTTTGGTCCATGACACAATCGACATGAAAGTTACATTGATGTTGACATGACCACTTAAAGTAGTTGTATTGCTCACAGATCTTTAAATTATTTAATATTTCAAGTATTCATTCTTACTTGTTCTCTTTTTTTTTAGCCATGACGCTGCTGAAAAGCTAAGGCCAAGAGAATAAAGGTGAGTATGAGGTCAATATGTGTATCTACTGTGGAAGTACACCTGTGTCTTTATGTGTTGCTCAGGTGTCACACTTTTTGTTTCCTTAACACAATTGCCTGGTAGTCTCAGCAGTAATGCTCTGGAGGACACAGTGTCTCTGGAGGCTATGGGTAAGTGCTGCTGTAATGAGGCTAGGCTGCATTAATTCAGCAGACAGTCGGGAATATGAGAAGTCTTGACATTTCAGGAATCACAGGGTCACTGGGTGATGACAAATCTATTTCATTGTATCTGGCATGCAAACACAAATTCTCAGAGAGCCTGATTAATGGTAAACATTTAAGGTGTCTTATTCTTTCTGGCTGAAACCATACATATTCACTGTCATCCTCATGAAGTTTTAAATCTGCCAAACTTTATCTTGTGAGGAGTTTCAGCAGACCATTTTCTAATAATAAAATAAGAATATTAATAAGGTTAATTGTATCCTACTTTTCTGCATTAAAGCAATGTGTCATTGTCAGTGGTTGGTTGTCAATGTTTGGCCAATCTTTATCATTACATGTATTTATAAGCAAAAATATTCCCAGTATTGGAGGATAAGATACCATGTGCTTACAGGCAAGTTCCCATTAATTACATCTGCAGTATCCATTGCAAATGTTTCAATTAGAGACACCACCCTCACCATTATGTTGGCAAACTACACTCCCTAGCTACAAATGTAGAGACACTTGCAAAGTTAACTTCTCCTTTCTTCCTGTTGGCATGCCATTTTTTCCCTGTTAAAAAGGTTTATTGAGGGGAGTTTTTCCTCATCCTTTAAAGCCCCTTAAGGCAAAGTTGTGATTGAAATTGAGCTAAACAAATAAAACTGACTTATCTGAAAAGCCCTTAAATACTTATCTGTTGAAGTTGTGTTGGTTGAGTGGCGTTTCATCAGACTTACAAAAAACGTGTACTGTTTGATCAGTCTGTAGTGATGGGGATTGGGGCTCTTTGAAGGGACACAAATATAATGACTCTGTTCCTTTCTAAAAGATCTTCAAAAGAACTTGTATTGCCAGATGTGTCAATGATCTACATTGTAAACATTACACAAGGTGACGGCATACCCCAGTATTGCACTGTGAGTCATAGACAGTTTAGTGCTAACATTACTAGTACACCATTCATGTAAACGGGTGTAGATTTAGCACAGGTTGTGAAATTTGGGCACAATGATAAAAAGAATGGCTCTCACTACAATTGGATCGTTCAAAAACATCACTATAGTCTAGAGTCACATGTGATTTCATTGAAATTAAGCTACATTGAAATTACAGACCCTCCCCCTTCCGGCTTCCTTCTCCTGCAGCAGGCTGCAGGCAGGGAGGCTGATTGGGTTGGGCAATCACCTGTGCAGCTCTGCCTTCAGAGCTTATTTAGCCAGGACTGATCAGTCTTTTGGTCTCTCTCCTCCTAGGCCGACGTCCTACCGGGTTTGTCTTGTGTTTGTTCTTTGGTTAATCCTGACAACACACACATACACATCTCAGTCATCCATTCACTGTGGACACAACTGATAGTCATACTTTGCCACACCACATATTATTGGTGATCATTTGATCCTTCTTTTACTTTTATAATAAATCATACCATGGCTTGCAAAACTGTTATGTCTCACCTCCTTTTTGTCATGGGCTAAGAGCTGGCTTGTGACAATCTCAAAACTGATTTCATCCACAATATTTGAATATAAACATATTCTATAGAAATATAAATATATAGATAAGTATAAATATAGCCCCCATAGTAGCAACACAAAGCATATTGAACAGTATGATTTTCTGCTCATCGATGGGAATATCTACAAGTAATATGTTCATAAAATAAAATAAAATGCCTCCAGCCCTGGAGGCTGGAGGCAATTTTAAGGCAGGCAAACTTAAGGGGGTTCTGGGGCATGCTCCCCTGGGGGAATTTTTTCCACATTTACGGCAGCTATATGGCAATATTTTTCAAGCTATTTGAGCTAATAGAATGTGTAAATATCTGTACATCATCTGCAAAAAACATGTAGTTGCCCAGGTAAGTAATCACCCCGTAGAGCCAACATCCTATTTTGTATCTAATTGTTCTCCAACTGTGTTCTTCATTGGGAAATCATAACGCAATAAATAGAACTTCCCTCCTGCCAACTAAAAAGAGGCAGAAATTACCTAATAAATTACTTGACATAGGTGGGGTATTAAAAAGCATAACTAATCTTGAAACCTATTTATGTTATACAATATTGGGGTAAAGTTCACAGAATGTTTAGTTGACAAATCTGCTACATTTGAACCCATGCCATAATAATCTTGGCTGTCCTAATAACTAATCAAGGATCCCCAACAGTGCCAAGTAAATGAGGTCTTCAATACTCTGACTTGAATATTAGGCTAAGAACATTTACTCAGCAAACACTGACATTTGGATGTTTGCAAAATGTATAGCACCTCTTTAAGACGAAGATGTGATTGGAGAGTTAAGTTTGTTATATTAGCCTATTACTTTTATTATATTAGTACTTGATATCAGGAGGAAATGTCGTCATACACCAGTATCTCATAACTCTGTTTGAACATTGGGTAGGTAGTTGTTTCTCAGAGTGGATTAAGGATGATAATGTATTTTCCCCACTCATATTGTCAAACTAAGGATGGACTGCATGGCTGTAGCAGGCTGACCTGGACCAAGAGCAGCAGCAGTGATACAGTGGTCGGCAAGCTGATATTCCCGATAGTGTTGGGACCTGTGGCCCTTGGGGAAAAGAATGTGACACTCCCAGCATTTGCCCCATGTTCACTCAACCATAGCCAGCCTGTATCAGGCATTATAACCCTCCCTAGAGCAAGCGCATGCACCTCTATAGTCCAGGAAAGCCCAAAACCTTGGAGCGATTTTGGCCATGCTCCACAGTATCCTGTCAGCGCCTATCCCTCCACAGGATTTTGTTATCCTAAACAACAAAGGACAGAGGATTTTTTTTGTGTTCAAAGCCTTTTTTTCTGAGGCCAACAATATTTTCCATTTTGTTGGGACATAGATGTTTTGGGATTGGTTGATATGTGGCGGTGTGGCTTTTATCAGAAAAAAGACACAATTTGATCAGTTTAGCGATTACCTGGTGAATATTTCCTGCTGTTCAGGAGAATTTAAAATATATACCGCTAATAAAGGAAATCTGCACTAGAATTCCCCACCTTAGAGGCAGAAAAGATGCGAAGTACTGTGTATATTTGGTGTCCAAGTCTGTGCATGCATATGTACAGTATGGGCACACAGCTATTGCGGAGGAGGTAGGGAAAAATAAACTGGATGATACTGCTCAGTCGCACCACTGTCTATGAGTCACAGTTTCTTCACTACTATCTCACATTAGCATACAGTATGGGCCTACCCTATATCTGTTCTTCACTGTGCCTCTAACTCTCATGTTAATAACTAGCAGTTTGGTGTCAGTTGTGTGAATACTTTTTATTGCAAGGTTGGACAGTTACAGCTTGTTTTTATTATACCCTGATTGGTCATTGCCATAAAGCCACAGCATGCAGAGTGAGTAGAAGATGATGGAAGGTGCAGAAAGCAATTTCCTGTAACTAGCCAAAATAAAGTCTGGCCAGTAGGAGTCAAAGAGAGGACATTTATCATTACTGTAGTATCCAGTGACCTTCACCGAGACTGTTAATGCTAGGTAATATCCTCCAAGCCCCTAGACCTCTCCACTGCTGAATCATCTCAGATCAATTATTCTAATATTTGTGTGGCAGTTTTGCTATCGATTAATGCATTTATGCAGAGTGTAGCATATCTTATTTAATAAAGCAAGGCTCTGCATTTAATTAAGTGGTTTTAGAGTCAGGCAGCACTTTGTTTTCATAAATCTGTGCCTTATCAATACATGTGGTCATTCCTGACTTATGTTTTACCTTCTCAAACTTTTATTGTTTCATTACTAGCAGACCAGCACAGATAACATAGTAATCTGCAATCTGCAACACACTCACTATTTTGTAGATTGTGCTCACTGCTTTGTTGCCATCGTTGGTGGCTTAGACTTGCTTTATGCAATAATGAATACTGCACATTGAAGTAGTAGTGTCCAGTAAATAAAACCTGGAATGACAAAGACACTTTCTTAAGGCTGATAATCACATTTGTCCTCGTTGTTGAACCAAGAACACAATTCTGTAAGCAGGATTTTAGGGGGGTGGGGGTTAAGGTTGTTTTGAGGGGCTGTCATGGCTGGCAGCAACTGAACTGGATGTACAAGACTGAAGAGGATGCAGGCCACAGTATTTCAAAAGTCTTGTTCACCATAATACATACTCTAGCCATCAGCCAAACCTAATGTGGCGCTTCAGGAGACTGAATTGTTAAACTTATCATTATTATTTTACTTTGAAATTAACTATTTGTATTTGCCGGTGAGAGGTTACTCACTGATAGTTGCATAACCAGTGTCTGCATAATGATGGTTACTGCAATACATGAAATAAATGCTGAATATCAGTGTCATTGTTCTTTGTCACTGGAGTTAATGCATCACATCACACAACTGACTCATCTGGCATGAAAAAATACCATCATTGTTGTCAAGTAGAGAGACCTTACAGCTTTGCAGGTGAAATTCTGCATTGGACTGTTAGATCTTTGTTCATAATCTGCAATGATTTTTTTACAATCTTTTTTGTTCTTTTATGTGTGAAAGGGCAATAAGGAATGGTATTGTGTAGAACTTAGGCAGAGCCAGAGATGGCTGTGAATGAGAAGAGAACAAATATTAAAAGGGAATATACAGTGTGTGTGTGTGTGAAGGGAATAAAGAAGACTCAGTGAAATGAGGAGTAGCGCGGACAGTCTCAGTCGCCTAATGGACGACTTTCAGTGAATTCCAAGGAGAGCGCACATTACATTTTGATTACAGATTGGCCCTATAGGTGCAATTAGTGCTACATAATGGCCCTTTTCCTGGCTCCCTCAGCGCAGTTGTGAAATATTGATTTAATATTCATGCCTATATATTTGCTTAAACTCTGGACTGTCATGCTCAGAATATATCTCATTGTTATACTGCATTAATAACTGAGAGTTGATTCTGTCATGTTTTTTTTTAAGTACATACTGTATATAGGGGGTCCTTTCTCAAAGGATGGGGAAGAAATAAATATGGGTAAAATTTGAAAGGAGAAAACTAGCCTCCTAGCTCCTTCAGTTCCTCTCTGCTGCATGTGGCAGGTGAGGCCTGGCAGACACTGATGATGTCAGACAGGACACTTACGTTGGACTCTCTCCAGGGAGATGTCTTGAAGTGGAGTTTGACTCACTATTCCAGTATCTCTGATCTCTGCATTATTTATGCTTTTGTCTCAGCCATTTATCAGCATTTTTATACTTCACAGCCTCATTCTATAGTACATCTCCTGTGATGGAATAGGCTGCAGCGATGATAGCCTCTGAGGGAAGCCAATAACCGAATATAGTAGCTCATATTGATATCAGAAAACTGTGGAATGGACAAGTGTGCTGCGTAGTAGTCTCTGCATACTGTTGAAAACCTTGGCAAACATCCATTCACATCAAAATAGTGCACTGAAAAATAAAATATAACGAGGAAAATGCTGTGCTGGCTCCACTTTCTTACCTTTATATTAATTTTTAGGACATGAAAGTGGTAATATGTGAGCTGTGGTAGGAGTAGCACAGCAACTGAATCACTGATCAATGACAGCTAATGAACACGGCATGAGTTCTGCTCTGTTTGCCTCTCGACAGAGAGCTGCCTTCTCCAGAGAGCTCTTTTTCTCCTGTTTTTGCCAGAAAAGCACAGGAGCCTTCATTGAAACCAACTGCCTCTGGGCTCAATTAACTGCCATAGATTACTCATAATGCAGATGAGAGAATGTGTACCAGCGTACCAGTGTACCAGACATGTGTATCAGCAGTGTGATGATGTTGAAAAACCCAACCAAACCGAAATGCATGCATGGATTTAGACAGGTGGGATGCTGAGAAATGCCATCAATGTATACAAAAGCTCCATAAAAAGAGCTGTAACAAGTAGAATAATGTATTGTATCTACTTTAATAAAAGTGATTATCCCAATAATGAAAACATTTGCTGCATGCACAAACATTCTCTGAGGATTATTTATATGGCTCTTTACACCAAAGTATAGATGTCAGATGGAGCAATGAAAATCCATATATAAAAGGCTACACTAGATCTAGACTCCATGATAACTTGTAATACTGTTAAATGTTGCATATATATAGACGCAAGCAAACCCAGCATCACCTGTGACCCTGCAGGACAGTAAATGCAGCAGATGTATGTTTTGCATTGATTTTTGGGGGCAATTGAGAGCACCATGGTGACAGCGTGGTTGCCTTGTGTGTGTGGTCACCAGGCCATGGCCTTACATAACATAACTATAGCATAAATTAGCATAACTATGTCCTTTATTGAGGCTGATCACTGTCAGTTTCCCTACCTACCCAACATGTCTGGAGAACTAAAGCACTCTTTCTTAACAATCGTCAAATTTAAGCGCCTCTTCTGTTTTGGCAACACAATATCTGAGTCTCCCTGTAGGAACTCCAAATGTTTGCAGATTCAAAACTTTCCCTTCACAACTACCAGCATATACTTTTGAAAATCTAAATTAGTCTTGTCACAAGTAGGAGCGGGCATCTTTAAATGGATTCCAGCCTATTGTTTACAAAGGATGGCTATCAAAGAGAATGTGTTCAGCACCAGGGAATTTGCAGATGGCACAAACCTAAATAGTGAACAGTCCCCCCACTGGGATGATAATATGCTAAACATGTTGCTTATTGAACAGCAAGATGACTTTTATGTGTAGCTTACTGAAGTGTGCACAAGTTGTCGTGACAGAGGGAGGGAGCTTAAATGTGCATGCTACCTCACTGCTCCACTGTTCATCTATTTATTTTTTTTTACTATAGAATTAGATTAACCAATGAGATAAGGAGGACCATGATCAAAGTTGTGGAACATATGATTAAAAATTATGTCTGTGGTGTTTTTTTTAACAATATACCCAATTGTCTGTGTCATTTCCATCAATCAAATGTATCATTGACAACAACAAGGTGTAGAGACGCAGTAGGGTATCGGTAATTGTACATCTGTGCCTTGCTATGACAATGAGGTTGTGGTGTCACTGTCACGTTCAGAATTGACCTCTGTGCATACACGTGATGGGCTAAAGTGTGCAGTGAAATGGGGCAGAATGAAAAGTCGTTGATGTAAACATGTCACAGTCCTTCAGCCATCGATCAGCTCTGCTCAGTTTAGCTTATAGGGTGGCAGTCACCTTCATGTTGCATCAGTTAATAGCACAGGTGGAAGATGGTCGTCTGGCATGTCTTCCTGTATGACTCTTAATATTCACCCAGATCCAGAACACACTGAGAATATAAGTGGTAGAGGGTAATTGACTGACTTGCCTTTCGGGGTGGCCGGCATCCCGGTGTGAGCGCAGAATAAACTGTGACTGTTTCTTTTCCCCTCCTTGTACCTTTCTCCTGTTACTGAGTCACTTCGCCTTTGGGTCTTACCATAGGAGTCTCTTCAAACGATCCTTTAGACTGAAGTGAAGAATCAAGATTAATGCACTTTCACGTCCCACACAGGCTCCAGAGGTAAAAGTCTTATAATTAACACCACAGGGGCTGCAGGCTGCTTTTGGAGAGGGGTCGAGGGTGGGGTACCTCAACCATGGAAAATGAGCTGATAAAGGTGTAAGATTTTTCGAGTGGGATGTATGCTGCTGCTCTGGAATAGTGGTAACCGAATGACCTGTCAGACACCTCAGTCTGGCTTATTGTTATTGGGACGAAGTGGAGCTTGTAGCAAGAGCTGCTGCATTACTGCATCATTCATAGTGATCATTGTTGTATGTTGTGACCTGTGTGAATTATCACTGAGGCAGACGACTGCCCTTTTTTTTCCAGTCCCGCACAGGCTGTCTGTCCCATCCTGCAGGGAAAATGAGACACATGTAACCTTAATAAATTGTATCAGTCTAAAGAAACGTTCAGGGTAACATTTAAAAGAATAGTTTGACATTTTGAAATATACGCTTAATCATTTTCTTTAGATGAGAACATTGATACCACTCTCATGTCTATACAATAAATATGAAGCTACAGCCAGCAGCTGGTAAGTAAAGCTTGGAATCTTTGCTGTTCATCACTCATGCCATTTTATGTAGGAAACCCAGATCATATCTGCGTAGGAACGGCCTAATGGAATGGGAATCCGAGCCGTCCTACTGTGTAGTCCTGTTGCGTGACCCCCTGTAAAACCACAGCGTGTCATATTCATATTTGCACTTTGTTTTTCCTCACGTAACGGTATGTTAAATAGTGAGCTTTAAAGGTGCTGATAGGGAGGTTTTGTTTGTTGTACCTTAAGACAGAGGTGTATCGCCTTTTCCAGTCTTTGTGCTAAGCTAAGATAAATACATTCTGGCTGCAGCTTCATATTTATCCCATGTAGTGATAGTGGAAAGAATATTCTCATTTAACTCCCAGGAAAAAAAATCAAATTCCCAAAATACAATACTTAACTTTATTTGGCAGCATATTTGGAGGTATACACCACACAGTTTACTTGAAGGGTATGTATTTTCAAACATGGTTAAGCCTAATAGTACTGTAATAGCCTCTTGTGTTTCTTCCCATGCTAATGATTCTAACCGCTATTTAAGTATATCTCACACCCCACCAATTGTGTCCTGCAGTTCCCACGGGATTCTTTCAGCCCTTTACTGTATATGGAGGCATGTAAGGTATGAAATATAAATGCATCCATAAAAGCAGATCCGTGTATCCTCTTTGAGTACTATACATTATAATTATCCATATATACACAGACATATTGTCATTGCGTGTTTGATAATCTGGTAACGATTTTTTTGTATCACGAAGGTGTAGCTGCTTCCTCATTATCCCGGACACATCTCCAAGGTTATTCTGAAACATTTACTTTCATAGTTCCATGTCTGGTGTTTGTCTCTGAGTGTTGTTGTTTCTGTCAGTGTCAGAAAAGCAGCAGGCCTACTGTTTTTAGGTGTGATGCTCCACAAGTGTATACCTTAAAAAAGGGGGCCGGGGAGTTACAGACAGGGAGAATTGAATATGGCACTTAAATTTCAATGTAAATGAAGAAAGAAATGGGAACAGTGTAGATTTATAACAGTTCATTAGATTGAAACCACTGCCGCTGTATCTTTCACGTGAACAATCTGCTATAGCTTGAGTAAATTAGTGTGCAATCTCGTGTACCTGCTTAAATGAATCTGTCCATCAGCTTGTGTCTCAGGTGTTGTGGAGTGGAGGGATGGTTCTGCCCTGCCATGGCTGTTTTGGATTCTCAGACAGAGAGAAGCTGTTTGTTAAACACTTAAGTTAGAGTTTACTTTTTGATTGCCAGTGTTAACAATCCCAGACAAAAACTATTCTTTTCAGGATGGTTGTTCCTGTGCCTGTTTAAGAATTTTAAATTACCATGCTGTAGATGTTGCTTGAAGTGTCTTGGTGAAAGTCTTTCATTTCACCTCTGACCTCAGTACTCACCTGCTTGCATGACTCCTCTTTGAAATACAGGTTCTTAGATCTCTCTTGGCGCACGTAGGGGTAGATTTGAATCTGATGAGAACATGCATGTGTGAAAATTAATTTGGATGATGGATAAGTCAGATTATCCTCTGACAGGGAGCAAATAGAAGCCGGACTCCATTTTCAAATGCAATGATGCTCCATAAAACAGATATTCCTTTGCAAGCTTCACCATTTGCAAAGATTGCTATCATTTAGAATGACAGACTTTATTACCATTTCCACTGTCTTTGCTTTGACATTTTGAAGCTGTTAGCGATGCCCTTAGGGTTTCATTTAGGATTTATCCACTTCACATGAACCTGTCATGTGTAACATGTAATAAAGGGATGATAATGAGCGTCAATTAGGAGGTAGGAAAAGCACTAACAGAACGATTTTTGTATTTCCCGTGACGAAATATTAGTATAGACACAGTGAGAGCTTCAAACACCAGAGTACATGTGCACAAGAGTCAAAGCTATTCAAGTTACAATATATCTAAATCAAATGTAGATTCATGACAGGTTTAGATAGCTGATGTCTTAATGGAACAGAGAGCATGAGTTTCCACTGCCACGAGGCATGGATTATTAGCTCCTCTCAGGGTATTTACGTTGGATATCTCTCTAGGAAACAGAAATTAAAAGATCCATCCTGATGGGCAAGTTTTCTGTTTTCATTTTGAAGTCCAGTTGCACACAGATATAGCTGACTGACTTGAATTATGTATCTAAAAACTGCACCTCCAAGCATACAGCCTATACTTATTGCTTTTAAAAAGCTCCAAGTAGGAGAGCTTCATGTGTGACATAATTAAATTCCACCCAAGTTAATTCAAACTGTTTAATGATGCAGGGAGAACAATTTCTTTCGCTGTGCTAGCAGTGGGGTGGTCCACAGGGGGCTATGAATGAGGAGAGGCATTAGAAGTTCAGAACGATACTTATGATACAGAGAGGATGATGTCTAGATGGGGAGAGAGAAGGTTGTAGCATCCTTGGAAACACAGTTTCTTTGTGTTTCTTTAATGATGCAAAATTTGCTTGTTTTTTGTTCCCTCCACTTCTTTTTTATTACTATAGTTTTTTTTAATAATAATGCTAGAAAATGATTAGTAATCTGCATGTGACCCTACCTCTGCCAGCCTTACTTATTGGTTTAACTGTTGGTTTGCCAGCAAACAGTGTTTCATTATTTTTCAAAGCTAATAGCCTCTCCCACGATGAAGAGCCTTACATTATACAAGCTGTGTTTTTGTGTCTTTTTTTTTAAGGAGTCGGGGCCAGGCGGCGGGTAAGAGATGAGTCTGGCGGGTAATCCCACTCCACCTATCCATCAACCTGGAGACTATTTCCAGCATCCCCTACAGAATGTCAAAAGCTTCGCTGAGAAGATGAGTCCATCATCTTCTTTCCAAGACTTTCCCTCGAGTTTCCATCAAAACACATAAACACATCATGTGCCATTAATTCTATTGCCCTCTCTCCCTTTATGTCAGTGGAGGGCCCGGGCAGTAAGTGAATGCAGTTGAGTGGGTTGGGTTGTATGCAGTATGCAAAAGAGAGGCTGCGTTTGAAAACTACAGGATGTGACAGGCTCCTTTCTCTGCCGCTGACATCACTCTGTATGGCTTGTGATGGGGCATGTGCCAGAGATCTCCTGTCTAATAGGAAGTAAGACACTTAAAGAGATGACCCTGCCTCAGTTGCCATCACTGTCTCTCTGCCAGAGAGGGAGCTTGGCTCTCCCATTACTCCTGCACTTGCTAATTAGCGTCTGTCGTGGAGTAACTTGTACCTGTCAGTGTGTGCCGCTCTCCTATATTCAGTAACTTGAGGGAATTGAAATTGAATGCCAGCTAAGCTCCAACAAACTGCAAATGGTGCATGGAATACACACTGATTTTCTCACTGACCTGACTGCCTTATATGTAAGAAATTGTTTTTAATGAACACGGACAATCTCAGCTACTTTCTACTACTTGTGTGGAATGTTGTATCTGTTCCAGGCTAGGGGCTGTACAGGTTGTTTTATTTCATTTTGTTTAGGTACTTGAGCAAGTCCCGTGCCATATGTCCATGTTCGTATGCCAAAGTCATTTGTGTCAGATAACCCAGTGCCTATTTACATTAAAGAGACATGGTGAAACTGCCTGGTCATTGGTAATTATTGGTCCCATTCCTGGGGCCACTTTGTGCTCGTTCAAGCAGAACAAGGTCGAGTTTATTACAGATATTTCTTCCCCCACAGGATTAGCCATGCTGTTCAAATTCATCCTTCCACTTTTCCATTAGTTGATTTATCTGCCGACTAGACTATTCTACATAATGAGTAAAACATGAATTATGGTCAAAGTAATACAAATATTTCATTTACATGCAGATCAACACTGACATGTTGAATTGTTCCCAGTTAGACGCAGTCTTATTTTAGGGCTAATCCCTCTCTGTTTGCAGATGCTCAGTCATCCCAAACATTTTACTTGTTTTGAATAATGGATTTTCTCTGTGATTGTTTGTTGCTGTCATACACGAAATAGCTACCTTGCATCAAGTCTGACTTGTGTAAGTAGTGCAGAAATAACCCCCCTCCACCCATCCCCCAATACACACTCACACAGGAGCACGCACACATATTGTGTCCTCTTCCTAAGCTGGATGAGACTGTTGATCAAACCCCAAGCTGTGCCCAAATGCGCAGATCTCTCTGTACAGTAGCCCTTGACCTTGCTGTGTGTCCTCATGGCCCAGACACCCGCCTGAAATTAAATTACAGATTAGTGGCTCCAGGCCCACGGAGGGGTTTATGTGGTTGGCCTTCTCTGAGAAGCGCTCATTCTCTCATTCAGGGACTGGGAAAAATGTCATGGGATTTAAGGAAGAAATGCCAGTCTTGAAGACATTTTCTTTCTTTTGACTGTGAGCACTGGAGCCAGTGGTTTCTTTAAAACTAAAATGTCTACAAAGACTTCTCAATCCTGCCTTGTAGGAATAAAAGATGGCCAGTGAAAACAGGTTTGGAAGTTGGGAAAAATCTGTGCTTGGAGGCTAAATTTAAAAACAAAATTCATACCAAAGAAAAGAAAGACAAAGTCAAACTGAAGGAACAGCAACTCACTGTTTCTTTAGACCCTGCTGAATGTACACCTTGGAAATTAAAAAAGTCATTCTTGTGAGACAAGAATGATTTTTTTAAGCAAATGCCAAGCCCTCATTAATTTGGAAGTCTGTCAAGCCTTTCATGATCCTTAATTGCAAATTACATTCACTTCAGACAAAGTTCAAATATAAGTGACCATCACTTAAATCAAAAAGAAAAAAGGAATCATGAAGCTGTGGTCGCGGTGGCACAGTAAGAAGGTCGTGGGTTCAAACCCCGGTTGCCCCGGCCTTTCTGTGTGGAATTTGCATGTTCTCCCCGTGTCTGCGTGGGTTCTCTCCGTGTGCTCTGGCTTCCTCCTACCATCCAAAGACATGCAGGCTAGGTTAATTGGTGTCTCCTGTCCTTAGGTGTGAATGTGAGTGTGAGTGGTTGTCTATCTATGCGATGGGCTGGCGACCTGTCCAGGGTGTACCCCGCCTTTTGCCCTATGCCAGCTGGGATAGGCTCCAGCCCCCCCGCGACCCTGTACGCAGGATAAGCGGTTGACGATGGATGGAAGATGTGGTCACATTAGAAAAAGTGAAGTTGAAACAAGCTTATGTGGAAACAATTAATGGCAGTTACTTTGCAAGTTCTCACACAGTTTTGGCTAAATCAGATTACTGTGGCTTCATATTAGCTTCAGCTAAATTCTGGTTTGGCATTTTTCTCCACCAGTGCTTACAGTGTAGTTGCACTGATTTGATCACTCCAATACCAGAATGCACAGGAGGAAAGACTACTCTGATCAATACTTATTTAAATATATGTGCATGTGACTATTGCATAAACACATTCTTTTACATTGAAACACTCCTAGTAGAAGGGAACTCAGCAGCTCTGTGTAGTCGAAAGTACATCAGCATGCCACAACATAGGGAAAGAATCCACACTGTGCGGATTGAAATGTGATAATCTAACTCTATACTTATGCAGTTAAATTTGTCCAAATACGTCCTATCAGTTGACTTCACCGGCCAACAACAATAAGTTATAATTCACTTAACTTACTTTACATGTGTAATTGATCACACTTAATGTCACCTTTCACAGACCCAGCCACGAGGGGATAAATGTTTAAGATGCATCACATCTTTATTTATCTATCAAAATAAAACACTTGGCAGGGATTTGAGTAGAGCCAAGTCTCGGCCTACATCACACTGTTAAGGAAACATTTCACAGATTAAATTGTCTTAAATTCAAGCTCACACTACATGATTAGAAAATAATGGTGCATCCCACAAACACACTTTGTGTCTTCCCTGAAGTCCCTTGGGTAAATCATTACTTGGCTCAACTCCTGTTGCCTTTAAAGGTAAGTCGCAATCATTGTTGAGTGCCTGGACTTATTGATATGCATTTTAGGTAATTTCATGGTAAAAATGCAAAAACTAATTACAGTGAAATGGAAACTTTGCCCAATATACTAAGCCAAATCAATAATTTGATATGATAGATTCCCCCTCATACCAAAGGTTGATAAACAGTGCAAACACTCCAGCAAAAGTAAACATTTTCTACAAATTATAAGTGTAATTACTTTGTATCTGTATTGTGTGAACTTTACCTTGGAAACTGGAATCTCTGATAAATTATGTCCAGAACTGGAACCGGTAAAATCTGAATGAGATTATATCAGCATAACATATTAAATATTGATCACAAATCTGTCATTGAAATTAGGGATGTCCAGATCCGATCACGAGATCGGAAATCAGGCCCGATCACGTTGTTTTAGACTCGATCAGAATCGGACGTTACCTCCTGATCAGGACTGATATAAATGTATATATATGTATATGTAGATGTGCTTTGCAAAAACTGTGGCACTTTTATTTTTGTATATGTTTACATGCCTGCTGGGTATTTTAAGTTGAGGTGCTATTTGTTTTTATTTTAGACTTTTTTCATATTTACTGTTGCAAGTCCAAAAGTGAAGAAATTATGTTATTTATTACTTGATTGTTCAAGCTACCTCATAGAAGTGCTCTGTTTGTTAACAGAGTTGTTGAATGTTAAAATAAGGTGAATTAAATAAAAGATAAGAAACATCCTGGATCTGTTTATTCGCTCTTTTTTATTCTTTTTTTAAGTATTATAGACGTATCGGATCGGGACTCGGTATCGGTAGATACACAAAATCAAATGACTCGGAATCTCGGAAAAAAAACCTGATCGGGACATCCCTAATTGAAATTACTGTTTATGTAGATTTTGTTCTACATGATTTCAGTCCTCTGTTTCATTAGCCATGACCTGTATGTGTGAACATCAGCCATTTTCCAGTCCCATTCGAAGTGCTCTGTTATCACTGTGCTCACGGCCGCTCTGGATTTTCTACTTGCATCCACCCTCACTCTGCACCCATGGTAAGACAAACCTGCAGCTTGTGCTACAGCAGTTGTGTTATGTGGTGGTTGCGTGTACAAGCACAATGTTTTCTGAAATTTAGAGGTGGCATGAGTGCATCCAAAGCCAGTCAAGAAAGACAAAATGAGGGAAACAAATAGAGGCAGCACAAATTCAGGCAAAGATGAATGTGTTCACAGTCGGAAAAAACTGCAGCTACCCCAAAAAAGTAAACTGTACAGAGACAGGAGCCAAAACGACTAGAGCTCCTGGTAAGTTTTGATCAGTTTAAACTGCCACACACACACATACAGGCACACTTCACATACAAACTTGGTGCACATAGTTATTGTGAACACACGTTAGCTATTGGTGGCTAAAAAAACACAGACTGAACAAACACTTCAGCAGGCAAATTCACTCAAATAAAGCGTGGCACAAAAAAACCCTGCTATCAATGCAGACGGGATGAAGCAGTATCCTGGAGCAAGCAAGAACAACAGTGCTGCTATTTTTTCCCTCTACACTCTTACTCCACAGAGCTCACATACCCTGGCTCAGACTGCAGTCCAAACGCTCAGTAGATTTATATTAGCACTTCTGCTACTGTGCATTTGACTTGATTTGAATATGAGGTGCTAGTAAAATCAAATGGGGCCAGATGTGCTTCTTAAATGTTAGTACACAGTAAATGCTTAGTATGATGTTAGGTAAGCGTAATTTTTCCCCTTTTGTTTAGCAGATACTTTAATGTCAGCATGTACACTACGCACTAAATTCATTTCCCCTCTATCAAAAGTAACTTCAGTCAAATAGGGAGGAGGTAGCTGGCAGCCTATCCCTTTTCATACTTCTAGCAGCCCATTTTCTGTTTGAGGATGAGACACCTGAGGTCAGTATCTCTCAGTCAAGAGCTCTGCTGGTTTCATTCACTCTAATCAGGGACTGATTCACACCAGAGACTGCAAGTGAATGCAATTAAGTAGAAGGTAGTAAAGAAAACCAGCTCCAGGACCAGGAATCAAGACCAGTGTGTGATTGCTTTATTCAAGGAATTGTGGGATACTCATTATCACAAGTTATCAAGGAGCATAGAAATAGCTTAGGCTATGGCCAACAGTTAGTTACTCTGAATGCAAGCATAGTATGTAAGCACAATTCTACTCAGCGTTCTTGCATCATTTTTACGATCGACTGGGTTTGCTCAGCGTTCAAGGAGAAAACACTGCCAGCATTTTACACTGTGTTTTATTTCTCCCGTGGAGGTTCAATAATGTATTTAGTATGCAGGGGCTGGAGCAAAACATTAAAAAGACAAATAAACTACAATAGTGTTCTACCAATGTGGGCTTTTGAAAGCTGATACTAAGACCAATACTTTTGGACTGAGGCTGTTCATAATCATCCTAGTTTTATGACACTGGGAAACAGAATTCAGTCCATCAGTCTCCATAGAAATCCAAGGTCTTCATATCAACAACCCACTTGTAAAATTACAAGCGTCTTCAGTTTTTAAGTACTGATGTGTTAATTCTCAGAGAATATTCATGTTACATATTACATGTATTCATTTACAGAAATTAAGTCAAATTTAATTAAAATCCCAATTTCATTCAATTGGTTACTGACTTTGTTGTAGGGTGTACTCCTTTCAGACTGCATCTGCTGCTTTTGCTATGAACTTTTATAATGAGTAAGGGTTTATTATGTTGTTTCTACAGAATTTGCAAGTACCTTTATTTACTATACGCAATGTAATCTACCAAGCCTAAATGCAATTTCACGTGAGTGCAACAGCCTCTGTATTAAATAAATACAGTAAAAAGTTTTTACTGTAATAAAATTTTTGTATTTTCCTTGAAGCTTTGGCAATACTGTTGTATTACAGTTTTTTCTGAATGCTTAAGCGCTAATCGTGATTCTTAGCACATTCGTAGCACAATTTCTAAAACTATTAATACGTATAGCAAAACCACTCACTGGGTTTGCAAAACTAAAAGCACAAACACTGCTTTGCACTCAGTTTGCAATTTTGTAACACACACTTTGCAAAACTGTAGGCACAATTCACTGCACAACACTCTTTTTGCAGAACTTTAAACACAACTCACTGCTTACACTCAATTACCAAATTTCCAACACACTCCTAGCACAATTATACACATGTATGGCTATCATTAACACTATTTTGCCAACTGTCTGGCACACTTTCACATGTGAAAACTGTTTTAGATAATTAGTTCACTTTGCAATCAGCCTAAGCAGTATAAATAAGCCACAGGTAAGCTGTCTGTGTGGAGTACAATGGAACGAGCAGTAAGAGTGAGAAGAGTGGGAATCAGAGGAGGCCGAGGGAGAGGACGTGGAGTTGAAGAAGCGAGAGGGTTAGAGGAAGTTAGAGGAAGAGGACATGGAGGAGCAAGAAGAGGATGAGGAGGGGAAAGAGGAAGAGTAAGAAGAGTAAGAAATAGAATAACTGATGACATCAGAGCTACAATAGTGGAACATGTCATCAACCATGGGATGACCCTGAGGGAAGCTGGCCAACGGGTTCAGCCTAATTTGAGCCGCTACACTGTGGCAAGCATCATTAGGACATTTCGAAATGAGAATCGGTAAATACTTTGTAGCACTGCCATACTCTAATGAGAAACACAACAGTACCATACATGCAAAAATAGTTTCCATAGGGCTGCTTTGGTCCACAACTGGTTTACAGACCACCCATTCTTCATGGCACTCAACCTCCCTCCATACTCTCCATTCTTAAATCCCATCGAGGAGTTCTTCTCTGCCTGGCGCTGGAAAGTGTACAACCGTCATCCTCATCAACAGGTAGCCCTTTTACAGGCAATGGAGGAGGCATGTGGAGATATTGACCAGGCATCATGTCAGGGCTGGATACTGCATTCAAGGACATATTTTCCCTGGTGCCTTGGACTGGAGGATATCGCATGCGATGTGGACGAAATTTTGTGGCCGGACCCAGAAAGACGACATGATGTGGGCTGATTGTTTTTTTTGTTTGTTTGTTTGTTTTTTGTGAAATTACTATTTTGTGTTCTGACTTTGTCTTGGTTTTGATGAGTGTGAATAAACACCAATACTTGAAGTTTGGATCCTTGTATGTTTACATGACACTATGACAAAAGTATGACCTCAAATTGACATCTGTACACAGAGAAAGCAAAAGCCAGATGTGTTTTGTATTCATACCATCAGTGTGTAGGTGGCACATTGTGTGCTTAGTAGATGATGGCTTGTGTTTACTGTTTGATACGAAAACACCATTTTTACGAAGGTGTGAAGAGTTAATCTAGCTGTGTTCGCTTTTGCAAGAGAACTACAATGTTTTGATAATTGGATGAAAGGTTTTCTTATTTGTGTGTAGAGTTTTGCAAAAATAGCCAATAGTTACAAAAACTGTGTTTAAGCAATCAGAAAAAACTGTAACATTTATGTCAATACAGCAAATTTCGTTTTGACCTGACTTCTTTTCTCCACGAGATGGAAGAACTTGGAAGAAAGTTGTGTGGCGCTGCAGAGAGCCCCCAGTTGCAGCAGTGCACGGATTGTGTGTAAAATTCATCCAGCCAGAGGGAACGATCACCAACTGTTCACAGCGCCCCGGTCATAATAGCGACAAAACCCATTGTAGTTGTACAGGGCTAGGACAGGAGATCCCGGAGCAACTGGGCATGGTGCAGACGGTCAGTGATTGTTCCCTCTCACTGGATGAAGCACAATGTGCTGGCATTTCCTCACGTCATGGTCATTCCAGCACACTGGAGCTGTTTGTGCTGGGGTTTCCCAAAGAAGTTTTTCAGGTGTGCTGTCCCAAGTAATAAGTGCAGTCTTAGGCAGGATGGGTAGCTATATATGATATCCACATACTCAGGATGCACTGAATGAAACAAATCAAGGTTTTACTCAGTGGCTGCTTTCCGTCCTGACTATCCATGCCGGAAACCATTCTCTGGTCTACACAATAATTCTTGGTTAATCACCCATAACAGGTACTACAGTTTCATGTGATAGACCAATGATAGACCAGCCTCTCTCCTTTTGGGAGCTCTCCCCTTTTAGGAGCTAAACCTGGAGAGGCTGCTCCATTGGACAATGTTAACCACGTGTTTTATTTTGAAAGTCTAACCACACATTGCATGTTAATTATTGCTAACTTGACAGAGGAGCCCTGCACGTAAAATAATTATGCTCAAGGGTTACCTGTGTGATAAAAAGTGACGCCAGAGGGTCTTGACCAAGAGTCCATATATGAGGAGTTGGCATTGAGAAGGTGTTGCTTTCTAAGGTGACCAAATGAGAGAACAAAGATGAAACTACACAACTTCATCCACACTTCGTGACACATCTGAAGTGAAACCAATCTACATCAAAACTAACAGTAAATACAGTGTAGTATAGGTCTAGTGTAGTCGTGATCTAGTGGTTCAGGTGTAAAAAGAATTAATGTGTGACAGCAGCCTTTGATAAATTGCTCAAGTAGAATGAGCGTTCGTTATAGTCTAACATTTGGGGTTCTGGGAGTTAAAGTAGTATCAGTGTGAACATGAGAACAAATTTAGACAAATACACCTCCAGGTTCCATTAAAGCTGGGGTAGGCAGCATTGGAGAATTAGCAAGAGACATCAAGATTTTGAAAGTACCCAACCGAAAAAAAGACAGAATGAAATGATTGGAGGTGTATATCACCGTTCTGCATTTGTTTGTTTTGTTTTGTTTTTTTCATTTTTATGTCAGAGCATTTGATTTAGTGATTGTAGTGAGGATGTAAAGATAATGTCAATAAATATGACAAAAAGTTCTTCTGAAAAAAAAAATCACTTCAGTGGTGAGATATCCCATCTGAGTTTAAAAGACTGACCTTTAATCATAACTCCTTCTTAGACAAGTAAGTACAATTTGGACAGGACAGCTGGGAAGAGAAGGTTGTTAGATGTTCAGAAAACCTTTATTTCCTCGGTCACATTCAACATGTCCTTAATAAAAGGTGTACATCCATACCGGTATATCTTCAAGGACAAAAGAGTTGGTTTTGAGGTTAGATCAAAATTCCTTGAGTCAATCATGATGTGAAAGTAAGAGAAGAAACAAAACAAAAAAAACTTGAAAGCACCTGAATTTATAACACGCACATCCTCCGCCCTGAGTAGCAATCAGCCTTACTGGGTATGAGATGTTGACATAAGGACTAAAGAGAGTCAGAAAATGAAGGTTTCTGTTGAGAGGACAGACATGCCAAGCTACAAGGATGAAAAAAATGTAATTGAGGTGCTAAGAAGTAAAGCCTCAATCCAAAATGTTCAAGAATACCAGCTGTGAATAAACATACAGAATTCCTTGAAAGGATTTTTACATAACCGTCAGGATGGACTGTCACATCAGTCCTTTTGACATCTCTACCATTACAATTGCCTTAACAAGCCGTGCTCAGGCACAGGGTTAGGGCTAGCTCAAATGTCTACAATGAGCTTGGAGTTGCACCACTGCTACTTGGCATCAAAAGGTGAGGTTATGTGGGCATTTAATTAGAATACCTCCTGGATTATTCCTTGTGGAGGAGTTCAGGGCACATCCAACAGGGAGGAGACCCCTGTGCACATCAAGAACACATCATTGGCCTAGAAAACTCTTAGGATCCCCTAGGTAGTGCAGAAAGTGGCTGGGGATTAATACACCTGGGCCAACAGATCCAGGTAAGCAGTGGAAAATAAATGGATGGAAAACTTTTCGTTCTTCTGTAATGTCAATGTGTTACTGAGTGCATTCCATGTTCGATCAAGATGTCCCTTTGTTTTTTGACTAGCACACTTTTTCTCTGAAAAGGGTCTCATCCAACATTATTATAAAAATATTCCTAAATGCTAAGGATATTGTCACTGTGAATATGTTAGTCTGCTACTAAATTCAGGGACATGCAAAAGTCTGTGTTAATGTCACTTCATTTTGAATTGAAATCAAAGGTTAATGGTTACTATATGATGTTTTGAACAAAAAATATTTTGTTTTTGAGCTCCAGTGAAAATGCTCAAATTGTATGAACGATCCTTTTTTGCAGTCAAGTGTTGAAATATACCCAGAGGCAGACACTGAGGTAGAGCAGGTTTAGTTCTATGGCTTTAATTATAAAATAAAAGGGTACACTGGCTTACAGCAAGGTGAGGCAGGCTAAGGTCCAAACCAAGCAGATAGCCCAAAAGGCAAACAAATCCAAAAAAGTAGCAGGCTATAAACAAATCGAAAAGGTCCAATACATCAAGCAGAAAATCCAAAGCACAGGAAAACGCTTCACATTTAGACAAAGATAAAATGACAACACAAAGGGAGGATACCTAGTCACAGGGCAGACAATAAAGTATGACAGTAAGAGTGAGCTAAACACCTGGACAGGTCAGTGTGATATCAAGTTATTTGTTTTTTTCTGTTCATATTATTGGGAAACTGTAACAACCATTGACCTGAATGTTGAGTTGCAGCTGGATGGAAAGAGACAGGAGAATTTTTTACCCATCAACAACTGTTGTTCCTGAAATAACTGTCTGTACTCAGAAATGAAACGCATGCAATCACTAGCAGTATGCATGAGTTCGCAAATGTGCACAGATTGCCTACACATGCAAACAGGCCCTGACCTGTATGGTACTTATTCTGTTGAAATCTTGCCCACTGAAATTGGCATTGACCTTTTGCTCCTGCTAAATGAAATAAAACAATTAAATCCACCTGCTAAATGAACTTGGCAAGACAGTTTATCAAAATACTGTGATTTTCCAAAGGAACGAGTCACAGCAATATACCCTTGATACCAACATGAACATGTGCTTTTTCAGTGTGCTGCAATTTCAACTAGCATTTATTTTCTCTGATCAGTGTTCTGTGAAAAATACTAAGTGAAATTGTGCCGTAGTTCCTCCTATACATGTTGAACTCTAAAAAAGCCAAGAGAAAAAAGAAGAAAAGGTCAGTTGGTTGTGGTTTATTATTGTGAACCAACATCAAAGACGTGTAGGTGTAATAGGTACAAAGACAGTAGAGCTGCACCCATTAAGCACAGAGGGGTGGGCCCCTTTAGTGGTATATTGTATAATATGTAGGCAACGGTTGTCTGTAAATCCCTTGAGACTACAGTAAACATTAAAATATAATTTTCCTCAATAACAATATAACAAGTGTTCAATACATGTTTGTTTGAATTAATTTGAGATTTCTAAAATTTGAAATTAGCTCTTAATTTTCTTATTAAGGTACTTATTTTGTTGAGGAAAGGGGAATGAAAAAAGAATTTACTTAAATTTACTCTTGCACATTTGTTGAAAAAAGATTTTATCATAATTGTTTTGACTGTTTTGCCTCAGATTTGTTTAGTGATACACTGTTTGGCATCAAGTGTTTGTCATGTTCTGAAAATAAAGAACTACCTGGTTTCTTCAACTTTCAGAAGCAAAAATCAGGCTTTAAACTTTAAACTTTTTTTAAGAAATGATTTGACATTTATCTTGATACTTTTAATCTTGCAAGCATTTTTGACTATTGCCCAGCCCTACATCAAAGCAAATAACATAAAAATTATTGTCATGAAATCAGAGGTCCAGAAAAGGGGAAAAGACCATGCGATGCCAGGTGCAAGAGCACCAAGAGGTTATACACATAAATTAAAGAAATGTTTTGAACTGTGACATTCACTTTACAGTAGGCTACACAGTAAAATAAGTACACCCAAATAATCACTGTCAGAGTACCTTAACTCTAATTCAGTGTAATTTTTACTGTTGTTGGAGTTACTTTGTAACACTAACCAGTGTTAGTTTTTCTTAACACTTTATGTAATGTTAAACATTAACTCACTAAGAGCATCATTTGTTAACTACAGATTGGAAAATAAACTTTGCTAAATAAAGGTGTTATGCACCTGTCAACAGACAGAACCGCTGAGCCATGAAACCTATTTTTTCCCATGACTTTCCCATGACTTGTGCCGCGCTAGTGCGCACACTGTGGTATAAGTTCAACATAGCGCAAATCGTTTTCTATCTGAATAGCCTATTAGGGTGGCTACTAACAGTGTGGCGATATGAGTTTAAGTGCAAAACGACCAGGTGCCAGTAGAGAAATATTAATATAAAATAAAACATTAACAGATACTACTTCATTTACTAATCAAACAATGTCAAAGTTACCCAGGTCAAAAGCACGGTCCCTAGTTTCCCAGCAGTCAGTGGAGTGCTTTCATGAAGACTCTGGCTTCAGACAATCGGTGTGTGTAGGCCTATGCAGTGTGGGCGGTGTAACACTTGAAGTGTAAAAGCCAAAGTACGTAGTTCAGAGTTAATATTTATATAATTGCACTTACAGGTTTGATTCAGTTACAATTTGTTTTGACACCAACTACTTATCAACTGAGAGTCAAATATAATCTCTCTCTATCACATTAAATTAACTCTACATTTACTCAAATTTCACTAACACCAAAAATTTAAGTCTTCTCAGTTAGCTGTGTAGGCATTCACTGTTGAGACTGCTGATTTCTGCATAACAGATTTCAGTCCATTCCACTAACCTCCCTTGTGTTTCTCACATTCAAAGCAGTCATAATGTTTTTGACTTTCTTTCTTTCTTTGCTTTAGTCTGCAGACAATGACACTACTATGGCATGCTGGTAACACACACAAAATACACATATATTTCTTTCAAAAGGAGAATATGTGAATGAATATAGTATACAAAACATAGTAACAAAAGTTTTATAACTACAATAGTCTGCTACCAAATCCTAAACCGTAAACACCCAACCCTGTTCTTAGTTCAATGTTCTCTGACACCTACAACCTCTCATTTATATTTAAGATCGACACAACTTTGATGGTTCAAATTTACACCCTTTATCTGTTTCTGCATGTTTGGATTCAAATGAAATAAAAGCATTTTCATGCAATGGCATTAATGTTTAACCACCGCTTTCCCACTTATCTGCGTCACAACATGTCAGGATATCTTAGGTTCATTTTTAACTTTGTCAATATGGTGGATGTAATAGGGAGTAAATCTGTGGAACATAGCCTATGCAGAGCCACTGAGAAGGCATCAGGATCCAATGGCTTAAAGGGGCCGTTTTAGTTTTCAGTGGTTTAGTTTCAAGTGTGTGCTTGTGTGCATGTTCAACTACTGATTGAGCCAAAGCCTATCAGATTCTGTGACTACACCCAAACGACAATGTTTTCCTAACCATAACCAAGTACTTTTGGTGCCTAAACCCAACCAAGTACTTTTGGTACCTAAACCCAACCAAATATTTTTGGTGCCTAAACCCAACCAAACTGCAACTGCTTCACATCATCAACAAAGCCTCTGGTGCTAACTTCCCATTTAGGTCACAGAATCTGATAGGTCACACATTTTGGTGTCACACTGGCACGGCGATGGATAACGGACTGGGTCTAAACAGTGCCCTAAACCGCTCAGCTAGCAATGCTGGCTGGCGAGGAGGAAATGCTGTCCCCACCAAAGATCACTCCAAACACAGACACTGTCCAAACAGAAACAGACTTTATTGTTTCAAACTGTTAATCATGCCAAAATGGTTTGGGACTACACGGTAAAACCTAAAGGTATTTTGGGAGGTCATTTAAACATCCAAAGCTTATTTCCCAAGCGAGATGAGATCAGGATACTGTTGTCTGAATCCAATATCGATTTTCTCTCTATTAGTGAAAGCTGGTTACATGATAAAAATTCCAACCAGCATAATTGATGTTCATTTTTTCATGTTCATGTATACATGCTTTAGAAGGGAACTGTGGGCAGGGGCAGGGGTGTACTGATATACATTAAGGACACATTCAATGCAAAGGAAATGTATCCAACTGCTGATATGTCTACTGAATGTTTATGTATTAATGTAATATTGTCGCAAAGTATGCAATTTTACATTTTAACGGTATATAATCCTCCATCGGCGTGCACTGCAACGCTCTGCGAAAGTTTGGATGCGCTGTATAAGAACTTCAAGCACAAGAACGAGGTGCTTGTTTTCGGAGATTTTAATATAAATTGGCTAGACAAACACTACAGGAAAAAATTGAAAAATCTTGCATCCAAACATGACTTCATTCAAATGATCGAAGCCACTACACATACCACCAGAAATACTCAAATACTGATAGACTTAATTTTTGTGAACAAGCCTGACAGAATCATAAAAACATATAATTTAGTCACTGGTCTATCTGACCATAATATGATTGCAAGAAAACTGACAAAAAAAAGAATGACTAGGTTTTTAAATCCAAATCAGAATTCATTTAAACTTGTAATCCCTCATAAAAAGCTGACGGAATTTGAGAATGAGTTAAAGGGTGTAAACTGAGCTCCAACAATATGATCAAGTAAACTACTACTGTGATAACCTTATGTCCACTATTGAGAGTATTGTTGATAAATACATTAAAAAGCGAGAAAAATCACAGAGAAAATTTCATCTACCATGGATGAACGATAATATTAGAAAACTGATGAAAAGGAGAGATCTTGCCCTGAAAACTTTTATCAAGACCCGAAGGGACACTGCTTTTAAATTATTTAAAGGCTTGCATAACCAAGTTGTCAAATAACTTAGAATGCCCAAATCAAATCATTATATTCAAGCTCTATCAGAGGCTAAAGGGAATGGAAAATTAATTTGGAGGCAATTGAACAGCCTATTAAATCCAAAGGGTAATGCCACCCAAAACAAATATGAACTTAAAATGGGTGAACACATCATCACTGACACTGCACAAGTTGCTAATGAATTCAACAACTTTTTCATACAGTCTGTTAACAACCTTGCATCAAGCTTTCCATGGTGGAATGATATAGGCTTAACAACAGTAGACCTGCCTGAAGATCAAGATAATTCATTTCAGCTTAGGGAGGTCGGTCAGACAGCTGTTCTGAAAGCTATACAGGACCTAAACACCACCTTCTCAAAAGATATTTTTAATTTATATACACCTTTTCTTAAAAAATATAGTAGCATTCTGGTCCAGTCTCTCACTAATCTTGTTAATATTTCCATTAAATCCGGGCAATTCCCAAACGTGTGGAAAAATGCTCTAGTAATACTGATTTATAAATCAGGAGATGACAAAATGTCTTGTAATTACAGAACTATCAGTCTTCTACCAGTTTTGTCTAAAGTTTTAGATAAAATTGTCTCAGAAAAACTCATATACTATCTTGAGACAAACCAGTATCTGAGTCCTCTGCAATTTGAATTCAGGCACAACTATTCCACAGAATCCGCTACTTGTTTATTAATTGAAAATATCAAACAATCTCGACAAGGGAAATGTAGTTGGTGCAGTATTCCTAGATTTAAAAAACGCATTTGACACAGTAAATCACAGCACTTTAATTTCAAAACTAGCTAAGTTTAATTTATCCAAGCAGTCATTGTCCTCGTTCGAATCATATTTAAAAAGCTGTGAACAGTGTGTTGTGATTAATAACGTGAGATCCACTTTTCTTAAAATCAAAACAGGGATTCTCCAGGGCATGGTCTTGGGACCCATACTCTTCAGTCTCTATTAACAACTTGCCAGATGTAGTATGTCCAGATATAGGTGTAGACATGTATGCAGATGACACAGTGGTGTATGCATCTGGTAATACCTGTATTTCTGTGGCCGACAAACTAAATGCTAACTTAGAAAAAATTTCATCTTGGCTGACCTCATCTTGTTTAACCTTAAATTTTGTCTGCTTCTCCAGAAGTGAAGTATCTGGGAAAAATTGTAGACTATCAGTTGAATTTTATAAGTCATATTAAGAAAATCTGTAAAACCATTAAGGCCAACTTGAGCTGTTTAATGATGATAAGAAACTGCTTGAATTGTGACTGTGCTTTTATTTTATAAATGTGTAACTGTGATCCTCTCACACATATCCTATGGCTTAACCACATGGTCCCAAGCTCCACAGTCATCATTGAAAACCATAGAGTGTCTTTATACCCGAGCCTTGAAAATTCTGGACAAGAAGAGAATAAGGTATCATCACTGTCAAATTCAAAGTAAATATAAGATTATAAGTTTTGCTAATTTTATTTTCCTTCATCTGTTTAAACTGGTCTTCAAATGCTTAAATGACACTGCTCCACCAGTGCTTTCCAAAACAATAAGAAGACAGCAAAGTACCAGATCCATCACCCGATCAGCATCAAAAGGCAATTGTAGTATCCCTTTTTGAAGAACATCATTTGCCCAGGCTTCTTTTTAGGTAAAAGGGACAAAATTATGGGATTCTCTGCCATAATTTTTGCTTTAAAAAAACACTAAGTTGTGGTTAATTCGGGAACAATACTGCTCTCATATTTAGTCTTTACAGGTTGCCCAATCTGTATAATTTTTATCCTTTCGTATTTTCTTCCATTGTACTGCATTTGGTTTTGTTTTGTTTTTTTTTGGTTTTTTGTTTTTAAACTGTATTTTTTTAATCAAAAAGCCCTACTAGGGACAAGTGTTGCGAATGAGCTTTAGCTAAAAACACTATGATACACACATCAGACTGTCAAAGTTTATCTATATTTATGTATCTGTCCCTATAAAAAGAAAAAGAAAAGAGTTTAAAAGTCTGCTCAAGTAAAAATTTACTCAGAGTAAACATTACTAAGTTACTTTATTAACCTCCTAAAATAACTTATTCATACTGATTTAATATATTATTTATATATTATTTATACTTATTATACTTAGGCGTATTTAATTAAACCACAGTCAATTGTGATTTAATAAGGGCACAAAGCCATATTGCACATTGGATTTACGTTTGTTTGCCAGGGACCAAAGCAATGGCAATGGGAAAATGGGAAACACTAGACTGTATATGAAGTCATATCCCTAGTCATATTCAAACAGGTGGTAAATTTAATGGGACATCATAGGCATTAGCATAATTAATAACTAGTTACCAGCAGGTTGCTAGTGCCAGCCAACATTAGCAATGTCATGGACCAATGTCTTTGTGGCTAATTTGAGTGAAGCCTCATACCAAATTATGAAAATTTCTTTTCAACTAGCTTAGCTGTGGTACAAGCAGGTTACGAACTACGGGGAAGACAGGGCCTGGCTTGCTATTTTTGCCATTTTTTTTCCTTTTTTCCATATCATCATGGATCATGTGTATAATCAGGAGGGTCGGGCTTCATTCAGCCAAGGAAACAATCACCAACCGTCATTTTTCCTGTTTCGGTGAGAAAAAGTGGGTGTTGTGGAGATACCTTGGCGGCATACATGGAGCAGATGTATTTGAACAGTGGCTCATACGGGCTGAGTTAGCAGTTGAAGCAGAACATGTAGATGGAGAAGGAAACTCCTAGCTGCTCTGTTTTACATCTTCAGAGTGTAAATATGAAAAATTCATAAGTATGAATGGTGACGTTGGATAGACTGGGATGATGACAAGGATTATAGGTGGATGATGTCGGGGCAAATTCGGAACACCTCAGGAAGCTAAAAAAAGCCAGCAGAAACATGGATTCTAGGGTTAAATCAATTGTTGGGGACATGTATCCTGAATGTGGAATGGAGGCAGAGGCTGTGAAAGTCTGAAGTGAGTGGTAAACGTACCTGTAAAGGCAGAGTCCTGTTTCTGTGAGCCTTTGATTAACATGGTAAAATGGGAATGGGAGATAGAAGGACAATGGAGGCTGGTGACTAGTTTGATGACAAAGTTGATCCCTGCTACTTATGCCTGGATGGTAGAGGACCGGATTTTCTGGATGGAATGTGCGTAGGTGATGAAATTGCAAATGGACATGATGTCCAGAGAGGGAAATGACAGCTGATATCTGGCATGATATGCCTAGAAGCGATTCTAGCCAGTTAAGTAGGCTGAGAGAGTGCTTCGGGCAAGGCTGTCAAAGATGGCTTGTTGTGAAGCGTTAGAGAGGTTTCTCAGCTGTGGAGCTAGTTGAATGTTGTGGCTGAAAATGGTGGGATTGGTATGGGATGACAATCCGATTCTGGAGTCAAGTATCTGAATTTCTGAAAACAGAAAATGAATTGACGATACTATTGAAGTGGCCAGGAATGTGAGCTGCCCTAAGGATGAACTGGTGTTGGGCCAAGATTAATGTGAGTCTGCGAAGGAACTGTGCAGTGCCTGGAGAATGAGATCGACCTTTGTTTAGGATCTTTACTACTGCACTGTTGGTGGAATGTATGAGTATGGACCTAGACCATTCATGCCCCCAAAGAATGGTGGCTATGACCCCTCCACAGTAGCTACCGAAACCTACGGATGAAGCTGCATCAGTGTACAGTTGAATTTCATCTGTATGAGTCAAGAAGCCAAGAAATATTGCCGCAGATGCATTTCCATTTCATTTTGCATACCTAGTCCAGAACAACTCTACTATGGGGAGAGGGGACGGCTGCAGTTTTGGTTAAAAGGTTGGACAGGAGGATCCAGGTTATTTTGACCTCTCAGCTCCCCTGACATATTTGGCTGTGGTATGACTGCTGCAATGTGACTAAACATAGCCAGTCTCAAACAGATTATTGTACAGATCGCCTGAATTAGGCAAGTTGATCTGAATTTCTGGATCTGTGATTGTGTGATCATGTGTGTTTTATAGAGCTATCAGAGACAAGACAGTAGAACAGATAGACATGACAGGTGATTAGAGGTGTGGTTGAAATGTGGCCCCGCTCCTGTACCTAAGTTAAAAAATTAACTTTGTAATTAATCTAACCAATTACAACATGAAACCGAGAGCCGGAATTAGAAATAACAAAATAAAGTCTCTTAAAAGAGGATGTTCAGAAATTTACAAACAAAACAGTATAAGCTGCAGCACTGGGAAGCCTGTGACAGTGCAGGAGTCTGCGCCATGAAAGTGAGGTGTGCGTTGATGTCAGAGAGAGAGAGACAAGAGGGCAGATGCCTGCCTTTATAGAATACTCCACTCCGATTGGTCAATGCTTGCCGACTACCAACAACAGTGCCAGCCTAATAATATTACTAAATTTTAATAACTTTATCAACAACTTCAGCAAATAAATCACTACCATTCTAAGCAACAAAAAAAAGACAAAACAAACAAAACAAAAAAGGTATGAAAGGAGCAAGCATGTGTAAGTATAGGTGTGTGTGTGTGTGTGTGTGTGTGTGTGTGTGTGTGAGGAAGAGCAAGGAAAATGGATAGATGTGGTCACCTCACACTCTGATCCAAAATGGTGAGGCGATCCAAAATGGCAGATACGCTTTCTGTTCTCATCCAAAATGGCGGAGAATGCCAGCTGTAGGACCCAGATATGTGTTTGCGTGTGGATTAGTAAGGAAAAGGAACAAGAAAAAAAGGCGCACAAAGCAAGGTTTATGAGATTCTGGTTGCCGTGGCTAGATACAATATGCCACACTCTGTCATACAGTCCCCTGCAGTGAATTCTATATTGACCTGCAGGTGCTGGGTTTCTTCAGATAGAATGTGCTATTGTCTCTGCACTCATAGAGCAGGATCTAACTCCAGAAAAAATATCACAAATACTAACAACTGTGATAAATCCCATTAAAGGCAGGGTAAACAGTGTCTTTTTAAAACACTTGTTGTCATATTTACTGAAGCTGTCTATATATACTGAAAATATACAATAAGAAGTCAGGTGCACTGAAAAACAGAGAGAAACAATCGAGTGTAATTCTCACATTCCTGCAATAAACACACACACATTCAATTCAGACAGAATGTTAATGATTTGCTGGATGACTGTCACTCTACCTTGCTACCATGGCTACCAGCCCTGCTGCTACAGGACCAGCCTAGATGCCTGCCCCATGTTGGCTCTCTCATACCAGACGATGCGAGGCATGAGAGTTCAGAAGTGAGGTAAAATGTGGCTTTTTAATGATGGTGACAACTGAGAGACCCCAAGGGCCTGAAAAGTGACACCATGGTGGCTTTAGTTCTGCTGGACAGGTAATTTGGCTTTTTTTATTTTGATGGTAATTTGTTAATTTCATCGCTAGCCAACAAAGCTACCTACTTAGCAGGGATGGAAATTAACACCAGCCAAATGTCTGAAGGCTACCCGCCACATTGGCTGGTAAAAATATTCGTCATGTATTTCTATTTGACGGTAATTCGCAGCAGACCGGCGGCCAAGGTATCTAAAATCATGTAACACACGGATTAGAGGCATTTATTGGTTGTTGTTTATGTTCTTCTCGTGTTACTCCACTGTTTGATGGGAGAAAATGGGTAAGAGGGTGGGTGTTCCCGCGGTCCCGCTACCATATGTGCTTTTACCCTGCGGTCCAGCTTTACAGGAACCGGCGGCGTGGAGTGGGATGTCGTCTGTGGCTTTTCAAAAACGGATCTTCCGTCTTTCTGTCTCTGTCTGTCACCAACTTTCCCTGCTCAGAGGCAGATAAAATCTCTTCCATACCTATCATAAAATGCAGCGGGCCGACGGATTGGTGCAATACCCCCGTGAAATAAGGCAGAGTGAAAGCTGCAAGTGTTAGGAGCTAATTACAGAAGTTGTAGTGTTTTTAGATGGTAGCTGGCGGTCCAGTCAGTGTCCGACACACCGTCAGATCTTCTAATGGTCCTGCTGTCCTCCCAAGAGATCAAGGAGAATGATCCATAGGCTGTATAAAAAATGTTGATCCCACAAAACCTGTGATTCTGTGGCACCAGGACTGTCAGAACCAGGAGGCCAGAAGAGGATAGTGGAATAGAAAGTGAGGATAGAAAGTGCTAAAGCCTTACAAGAGTGAGAAGTGATAAGATTTAAGTTAAATGATAAATAAGCATTTTGTAAGTTTATAAAACAATTTATTGTTATGTTTTAAGTACATTTAATAGCAATAATAATACTGGCTGGCCTGGATTACAAGTCCACAGACCAAATGCACTAAATACATTTATAAGTGATGAGTCATAAAAGATTAAACAGAATGAAAAATACAGATAGATGGTGCTAATTTATTGTCTTGATTGCATTTTATGCAGAAATGATAATTTCAGGTATTTCAAACTTTGCACTAAGCTGATACTCCTTTCTGTATTACCAGATATAAATGTAGTTGCTTGATTGTTTATGCTGCTAAAGAAGAAGTCTAAAGAAAAGGCAGTTATAATTTTATATTTTTTATTTAACCCCTTGACGAGTAAATGTATTTACAATTCTATAATAAAATTAATAATTTGTGTTTTACTTTCAAGATGATGCTAAATATCAACATGTAGAATATATATAAATTTAGGTATGATGCAAATTAGCGACAACAGGCATAAACCAGTGCTTACAGCTCAAGCTGGCAGTGTGGTGTTAATTCATGACAATTGGCGTTAAGGGGTTAAAAAAGAATGAAAAAATTATCCAGAACAGGGAAAATATACACTTTGTATTTTCTCTACCTTCTTGGGAATAAAATAAAAAACTATGTACATATATTCACCCACACAGTGGATGAATTTATTTGTTTAGAACTGTGTCAGTAGCGACATTAAATCTTACGCACTATAGGGATAAAACCTCTACATTGTCTGCAGGATAACGGTCGCGTATCTTCCAGACACAGCAACGCGGCATCATGACTCTGACCAAGTACTCTTTATTGTCATAGTACAAGCTGTCTTTATGCTGCACGACAGAACTGTCTTTTACTCTGTCCTGGGTCTGGAAATAGCCCCCTTAAGATTTTACTCAGTTGTGGTGAAATTAAATGAGCTGTATCTACTGTAAAATACTGTTTAAAAGTTGAATCAGTTCTCTACAATAGCATAGGGATTGTTTTCAGTGCAAGAGCTGCTTGTTGTTGCCATGCAAATAAGGACTGTTCTCAATCAGCAGCAAAGGCTTAACATTTTTCTAATATGTACTAAAAAAACTGAAAACTGAGCGTACAAAGTGCCTGAGTTTGACATTGGAGACTGTGGCCTGCATTCCATCTCATGTAACAGGTATAACAGGTCTAAGGTATAATAGTTATTATTAGTTAGTTATATTATTATAATAGTTTTAGTTGCCCAAATTGTAGAAGTCCTTAAACATAAGAAGTCGATATCAGAGAGCACTTGTGTGAATCCCACATTCTGCAACTATGTAAACAAAATCACAAAATAATAATGTGAAGTTTCTTCCTGACCTGCAGGAGGTGCACTTGGACCCAACCACATTCCCTCTGTAAAATAGTTGACGCTAACAGTCAGTTTTTCTTTTTAGGCTTAATAAATAAGGAGTGGGTCAATTAATTTATTCCACAGATAACAAAAGTAAATGTTCACAATCCCTGCAATAACATATTCATAACTATTTGTTGTGTTTGTAATGTAAACATTTCATAAATAATAATACATCGCCAAGCACACTGAAGAGCAAATAAGTAATGACACTCCTGGTTGGCCAATGAAAACTGCAGCTTTTATTTGACTCTGGTTGCATATTTGATTTTTCTACTAAATTCTATTTACAAACCCATTACCTTTAATCAGGTGATATCATGCTAGATTGTATTCCCGTTTCAAAACAACTTCTTCAGAGGTACTGAAGTAAATCACTGGCCCAAACTTGGGAAAACAAAATGACATTGCATAGGCAGAGGCTTATTTTAGCAACTGAAACGTGTGCTTTGCCAGACTCATTCAGTTGTGCTGGGCTAGGCTGTCCCTAATTAAAGTGTTCTGCTCTACAGAGTCCCAGACTGGTCCTGAGCATGCAGAAGCTGTCTTATTCTTTTCATCCATCACATCTACTGTAATTACTTTTGTTTACAGTGGAGGAAACGGCAGCTGTCTGATTAGAAGTTATTGAGGAGATAACTCATAGGTAATTTAGAAATGGCGCTCAGCTTTTCTCCTGGATGCAGATGAATCATTTCCTGTATGAAGTGAGAGGACGATGTAGAGACGCTCATGGAGAATGACCCTGACAAATTACCACAGGGCTGTCAGATTTCCAAACCATTTCCCTCTAGAGCTGTACATTGTTGTTTTCCTCCAATGGTGATGATGGTTTCTCTTTTCCTGAGGCAGAAATAAAAAGCTTGCAAAACAGTGTAATTAGCTGCGCTCGATCAGTTTTTTTCTCATAAAGTGAAGGAATATTTTTATCATATTATTTTGAAGGGCAGTTCCAGAGTATTTTATGATTTTAGTGAGATAGATATGGTGATAGAAGACAATAACAATCTTTAAATTGTGGGATGAATGCACATCAATAAACTCCGAAACAACTAGGAGTCCCACATGTCATGATTGGTTTAAGCTGTTTCGTTACTCAGTGTTTTGCAATATGAACCATATGACTATGTATAATCACAGGATTGTCATAAAAAACATACATTCCTGTTAAATGGATACTGAGATGTCCATTACCGATATAGCAAATGTATCTGCACTATCAAAATGGCAAATCAATACTGCAATGTCCACTTCCAAAATGGGAAATGGATCCTGCAGCGGCAATATAATATTCGATTTTTTTTAGATCCACTGATTTATTGATTTAGAAAATATTGTGCCAGTATTTACAGTACCTGTATTTTGATTTGGTTTGGTTAATAACATTTGAATGCAGCATGAATCATTATACCAAAACAACAACTCACTGATGTTGTATAATTTGACAATATTTAACAGAAAGAGACTGACTGAACTTACAGTCATTAGTTAGGACACAGATTCACACAGAAGTGACATTCTCCACTCTGTCCAAAAGTTTCTGACATTGGTCCCCTCACCACCATGTGCAATAAATGTAAATACATTAATTAAAAAAAAAAATGCTGCTACCAGCAACGTCAAAACTATTGTTATTTAAAAATACAGTCAGACCTTTTTCTTCAGAATTTATTATTATTATATTTTTATCACACTTCCAATTTTGCTAACTAATAATGATATCATTGTATTCCATAATTATTTAATGTTTATGTTTATCAAACAAATAGTGTCATTTACTTTGGTACCGCTTTTAAACACATTTTTTTATTTTATTCACCTTCCTGAAAGCTAAATTGGATTTTTCTGTCCTAGCTTTTGCAAATTAGTATCTACTATAATAAGGGACAGTGAAATTTTAGCATTAAAGTAATTTGAATTAATATAAAACACTTTTTGCCACTTGGACAGAAGAAATCCCTAACTAACCGGAAATTTTGTAATGGCCAACATATTAGCAAACTAGCAAATTAGCATTAATTTGAATCCACTTTTCTGGACATCTTCACTAATATGCACTTTTAGCTAAAATTTACTGGTCTCCCAACTGGTAAGAAAAATATCTTGTCCTTTGCTTATTATATGTTTGACTTGGCTGTCTGCCTGAGGAGGGTAGAACTTCAACACGCTTAAAGATGCTAAAGAGTTCCGTCAAGCTGCAAAGTTGGGTGACATTTCTGTATTAAAAATGTAAATTGACTGAGTTGTTATTCTTTATAAACGACACCTAAAATGGAGAAGGTTACAGACAAATGACAGTGAAATCAGATCTTTGTGGTCGTCAAGAGTCTCCTGTTGTCCTTGAGAGCTGAGTGGGTTCACTCAATTAATGGCTGTAATTGGACTGTTTGGAATATCAGCACAGCTAATGTTACTTTGACAGTGATTTAATTTGACATGTTAATCAATCATCAACATAGTTGGAGCACGCACTAATATGTTAACAAGGGATTTAAACAGCATTTATATTGTATGCAGACAAAGGTGTAGTACACAAGGCCTTGTGTATGATCATAATATATCTGCACTTTGTTTATTGATTTATTTTGCTCTTTCATCTTCAGCCATTGTGCCACAGGGTGTTTTGTTTAGCAATAAGCCAGAAAATAAAAGGAAATGTCAGAAAATAAATAGTATCTGATAAAGTATTGTGTGGTGTACATGTCATGAGTTCTTTCAGTTCTTTGTACTGCCCCACTTTAGTCCTTGCTTGCACCATTAACTTGTTATTCAGTGCCTCTTCATGTGTAAATATTATAGCTCAAAACCAGTTTCATTGAACTTGCTGTTTGTATAACAGATACCCTCCTTTGCCAAAGTGTTAGATTAATTACTTTGCTTTAATGGGCCCCACTACTGGGTACTAGTAATTAAAAGATAATGATTGGTCCCTTTGAATGTTACAAATAAAGATGCACGAACTCATTTGTGTTATTCGGGTTGTTCAATAAAAGATTAGGCCCTGTGTGGGGGTGGGGTGGGGGTGGGAGGGTTGGGGCTACTTTATATTTGTGCCAAATTATCTGTGGATTCCTGTGGTGTGTCTCTGCTCTCAGCACTCCATAGCAGATAAACTTTGGATTATCACTCTGGATAAGAATAATGAATAAACACAGCTGTTCATTGGCATTCATCTCCATGACCCCATACTCTATGAATAGCTGGAGAAAAATAAAAGTGAAGTCATGTAAGTTTAATGTTGAGGACTGTATCCATTTCCTCTGCTTTTTATTGGATGTTGACAGCTGTGTTTGGTGATGATATTAGTTGAGTCCTTGTCTGTGGGGACTGATGAAACTCCTCATGACCCCTTGTCTTTAAAAATTGCCCTACAGCAAATTGCTGTGAAGCTAATACAACAAAAAGCAACTCTGAGGAGTCATGGTGTGTTTTGTTCATATTAGGGGTCGACCGGCTGATATTTGGCGCAAATGTTCAGCAATTTAAAATGCACTACGTTGGCTCTGATGCAGCTGCCTCGTTCTTATAAGTCATAGCTCAGCCAGAATTAAACTTCCACCTCGCATTGTTTCCTTGCTACCTTTCTTCATAATGTGCACTCCCTTCTCTTTTAGTAGTTTATTCTGAGTCAAACACAAAAGGATTCACGTTCACCAACGGACACGTACAGTTCACCAAAAACATAAAACATGTTCAGTGATTGGTGATGTTTGAGCATGCTATTACACAACGCTGTATGGCACATGCCTTTGTCAGCTGTCTGTATATTGGATGTGATTTGAAGAAGATTGTGGCCAGTAGGTGTTTTCCTCACGTAGTTGTTGTATGCTGATGGACAAACAGCATCAAGGCTACTTGACACACAAGAAAAAGTTTCTTTGCTCACTATCCTCATCTGTTCTGAGTGAGTATATCTTCAGTGAAATCTCTGCAATTTATGAGAGAAACAGAAGACATCTCACCTCACCTCCATTGAGGTTCCAAGCGAGCTGAGGGATACTAAAGTGTAACGTGAAAACATGACAGACTGCTGATTGGTCTGAGAGAATATTCACTATTCACTGCATCATCATTGCGTTCACCAGACAGATATATTTTACAGTTTTCGTATGGAATTTCATCACTAAATCCACTTCTGAGAAGTTTTGAGGTAAGAGAAGTGATGGTGGAATAAAAATGTGCTTGAATATTTTTGGTGTTGAGGAGCTCCGGAAGTGGTTGCAGGGGATGCTTGTGCCAACCTGTGGGAGGAGCATTTGAGGCCGGCCAGCCACCCGCTCACAGAGCCCTCTGCTCCCGCTGTCACACAGACCGCTGCAGCAACAACAGCAGAGGAAAACACAGCTGGAAGGTTTTCATACGGCTTCTCTGTCTTTACATTCTGAGTAATGTTGAAACTTTTTAAATTAAAAAAGAGAAAGCTGTGTGGATCGCTGGTTTGTGTGTCACACTAAACATTACGTCGCGGCAGTTGTGTGTGGCATCGCTGTGACGACAAGCTACGTGCTATCTCTGGGTACTGTCTGCAATGGAAAATGGAGCAGGGCCGAGTAGAGTCGAGTCTATCAATTTGCGCTATGGTAGCATTTTTCCGCAAAGCAGCATAGATCGTCAGAAGATCAGCAACCGTTCTGTTGCCGATGTTCTGACTCTGACAATCTGACTTTGACAATCTATTTTTCCAGGCCTGGAAATTCACAATCACAACCTGTAAGTATGCTTTATTGGTTGTGAATTATATTTAAAATAAACAATGTAACTTAACAGACTGTTGTGGAATTGTTGTAAATGTTGGTTAACACAGCTAACGTTATAACTATAATGCTAATGTTACACCTCATATTAAAGATACTAAGCTCAAATTGTTTAGCCAATTTTTATGTAAAATTGAGTTGAAATATTTGTAGTGGTTTATGGTAAGATGTGGAACAATGATACTGTGTGGTTGTGGACTATGAGTAACTTATACCATCTGCTAGGTTATGGTCACAGTCTGAAGCGGCTTTGATTGGATCACACTACCTTGTTTCTTTTGACCCACCCTTCGCTGGGAACTGCGCATGTTCAACTACCAACAAAGATTTTGTACAAGTAAGATGCATCACTCTGTACCTCAAGAGCGGAGCGTACAACACACAGGGTGTAAAGGGGAGCTGCAGCAATGAGCAGTATGAGAAAAATAGGGTGTTTTTTGAAAATGAAACCATGTAAACCTGTTCTGGTACAACCCCTAATTAAGATTTTGAACCTGAAAATGATCATAATACCACCTCTTTAATTTAACATATGCTTAAAGGCATTTCAACAAAGTTTTGTTGTGTAAATTTTGACACCAAGATTTTTACTTTTACTGCAAATTTATATCTGCTCAAAATATCGGTCATTGGTCTCCTTGATTAATAATAATGGGTGTCGTATTGGCCCTGAAAAAAAACATATGGATCGATCCCCAGTTCGATCGATTTGATTAACTTGATAAATGAATGTTGACGGGTTGAACCAATCTTGGCGTTGCTGTACTTCTTACATGATGTAACGATGAAACGATGTAAATAATCTGTATTAGCTACGAGTACTAAAATCATTAGCTGCAGCCCTACTCCTCCTTTGGAGGGGAACCTATACACCCAGTGGCTATTCTGCCTTACAGAAAACAAAAACTCTGCTAAAGAAAATTCCTTGTTCAATTGTCGATTATCCAGGTACCATTTTGCTGTTCTTCTAATAACTACTGGGTTTTTTTCATTCTGTACATACAAAGAAAAATATCAAATTACAACATTAATTGTCATTTTATTGTGATGTGCCGATATCTCACAGTGGTGTAGGAAATACTGATGTTTCTAGATAAGTGTGATGAATAAAAAGAGGGAATTAGGAACTCTGAAAAGAAAGCTAAGAGCAGCTAGCCTTCCTGGCAGAGGTCTCAAAATCTCAACAAAGCAGACCATAATTATCTGCATGTCTTGGAAGTGTAGCTCAATGGTGGTTAGGGGTTAGCTTAAAAGTATACTGTTGAGTGTGTATTACAGATGGTGGCCAATTTTGTTACATTATGAAACGTAGGTTCCATTATGGTATGCTAAGCTAGTCTAACCACAGATGTACCTTTACAGTACAGCGTCCTGTTGAGCTTCTTATCGCTCTGCAATTCAGTCAAATAAGCATTTTATTTACCAAAATGCTGAACTACTTTTTTTGAAATTTCTATTGTATGTCAGCAATATAAGACAATGTAGTGGAGAATGAGCAAAAAGAAAAGAAAAGGAAAAGTTGTTAACGAAAGTTATTATGTTAGGATCAAGACAGTCCATCATTTTCTACTGAGCCACTATAGCACATTCCATATCCAGACACTGTTGCTTTAATTATGCGTACATTAAGCCTGAACAAACCTTCAGAACATGGTATTGCCTTTTCATTCACAATAATCATGGTGAAGTTATAGATCACACAGTCAGCAGAGCTGTGATAATGTAGTTTGTGGTTCGTCCACCAGTAATGAAAGGCAACCTCTTTCTACTTGACATGCATGTTTACTGTATGAAGTCTGACATATCATGTAGTTCAAACCCTAAATGAAATCACATTTGATTTCATTTTAAAGGGTCAGTGTGTAATATTAGGAGGATCTATGTTTTCAGTGGTGTATGAAGTCCCTACGTAAAGAACCATGTTTTTATTACCTTAGAATGAGCCCGTTCTATCTGCATATAGCGCGATTATGTGGCCAAATGGCTCTACAGAGCTACGTTGAATACATACAAAGAAGTAGAAGAAGGACAACAAGTAACATTAGTAGTAGTTCTTTAGAATTAAGAAAAGAAGTGAAATTTGGACAAATGGAGGACCACAGGTATTAGTTAGGCAAGAGCGTGCTGGCCACTATAGCTTCTCCTGTGCACTTGAACAGGGAGGGGTGAGTGGTGACTGATGGTGCATTCATGTAGTGTCAGAATAATCAGAATTTTTTTCTTTCTTAGATATTTTAAATGAAAAAAAGAAATAAAAGAAAAGGTATACAAGAACTATGGTTCCTGCAAAATCACATATTGTATATATATATATTTTGCAAACATGTCATTTGTAATATGGTTAGTTTGCTGTCCATGTAGAGTAAACTAGAGGTTTGAATGTGCTCATGTGCTCATTGAATGTGCTAATATGCTCTTTTAATGCTAATCCAACAATCTTTTTAGTAGCGTCCATGTTGATTCCACATTCCGACTTAAGAGCTCATGAACACACACTTAAGTCGGAACAACGACTTCACAACTCGGGAAATGGGACATCTGAGGAGCATGTGAATGCACCGTGAGCCACTGGTTACAATTTGCAACCCACACCACTAGTTGCCACTAACACTTACACACTGAACCTTTAAACACATGTGATGCTCAGTACTTCAAATGACATGAGAAAATGTAATTTCTTACCTACAGCTGACTAGCTGACTGCAGCAAACCACTGACAGATGGCCAAATAAGCCATTTGTGATTAGGGAAGGTTATGTGACTTCCAGCTTCTTGGTAATTAACTGGGGAATTATAAAAAGAGAAAGAAGCAATGCTTACATCTAATTGTCTGATCCACTCACGAACAAAATTAACGCTTGGCAGTTAACGCACATGACAGGCAGCATGTTACATGAAGACTCAGCAACCACACACTTTTAGCTGCATCTCAGCAGGAGAAAAGGCATGAGGCAAAGGAAAGCGCTGATGCGTTTCATCCTTCTTCCTACTGTTTGTAATCAATGGACACACTAGGGGCCTGAAAGAAATGTTTGTCAGCCATATGACAGCCTCTAGCTCTATGATGTATAAATATGTCCATGAATCTTAATTTAGCCACCGACAGATCTAGCCAAATACTTATTATACGTATTATTTATTTAAACTTATACATACATGCTTTGATACAGCCAAATGCAAGGATAAATTTAAAGATTTTTTAATGAGCCTCCTCACATTAAAAGACAATTTCTATCCATGGATGCTTTTACAGGACTATATCATCAGTATGAGTACCTTGTGCTACATATGTTTGTGATGAATACTTCCAAAATATATGGGTAAAGTGTTTTAAGTGTTGCCGTAAGCAGTTGTAAGATTCCTAGAATGCTTTTTGGGCAAGTCAAAATCCTCCTCCATTTATTAAACCAAAAGTAACTCAGAACTCATGAAAGACCGCAGCCCCTGGGTGGTCAAGGCGAGAATATTTTTTGAGGACTACACTGTGTTTCCTCACTTTATCTTTTACATTACCTTACAATATTATGCATTCCATTGCAATATATTTTGCTTTACCTAACAATATTTTGTGTTCCCTCACAATGTGTTACCTGGCAATATCGTACCTGAGAAGAGGAAGGAGCGGCAGGTTGGGAGCAGCTTGCGAGGCAACGCAAAACATATTGCGAGGGACCGCAAAATATTGTGAGTTATAATGCAAAACATTTTGAGAGGGATGGCAAAAGTAGTCCTCAAAAATATTTGCCTTCTTAAATGCACTGTGATGCAGACATGAAAGAATTATCTAAATGTTTATTAATAATGTAATGTTCACGGAACACAAATGGCGGAACTCTCAGAAGTGCAGCGCTCGGACAGTCTGTGGTGTGCATATAACAGAGACCAATGATCTCTGTTACTGGTCTCAGACTTGTGTTCCCCTTATACTGGATGCATTGTGCCAATGCTGAATGAATGACAACCTTGCTAAAAATTTCAGATGCTCATCAATATCACTGCACAGCTAATGATTTTCACTGGCACACTGTGCAGCATGGCAACACTGAATGTTTGGCTGGCTCCCTGTGTATCCTGTGTCACTTTACTTAAAGCAAACAAATACGTGTTATAAGTTCTTATAGTTAGTTCATGTGGTCAGCCTATGTAATATATTATACAGAGATGGACATTTTAATACTTCACTTAAAACCAACAACGACATGATAAATTACATAAAAAATACTATAATGTATTATTCCAATTTGTATAATAATCACTAATTATAAAGTGTTTAAATGCATCAGCACAGTAACCTGTGTGTATCTATAACTTGGCAGAGTCAATGGTTATATCGTACTTTATAAAACGGGAAGATCAAATCAAGCAATCTGATTGGTTCATAGTAGCGATATAATGAGCGTATACAACGGATGACATTGAATTCCTTTGTAGAGATCCGTATCACTCCGTGGCAAACAGGGTTCCAATTAAAATCTAAGTTTTGTGGCGGTCTCACGCCCCATTTACACCTGTAATAAAAATGGATCTGATACAGATCTGATCTGACCGGCGGAGATAAATAAATAAAAAAATAATGAGGGATAGAGGGAGAGAGAGAGAGAGAGAGAGAGAGAGAGAGAAAAATCATTGCTTCTTACATGATTTGTTATGGACCCCAGTATGTTTTTCATTAGTTTGTGACCCCTAGTGGTTGCTTGGTGAACTGTCTCTTTAACTGTGGAAACAGGAAGTGCTTCACTTCTTCTCCAGACCTTGCCTGACAGCCACATGTTACTGCTGGCTACAATCTAATGCCATCCTCGCCTTCACAGTTTATTCATGGCATCATCTGTAAGTTACATTGTTTATTAGTACAAAAGAGGCATGACAACTTCATTATTTGTTAAAATATATTGTGTTTAGATAGTCATGTGTTTTCTAAGTTAGTTAACACGGTTGACTTTATTCTTTGTTATTTAGTCAAGTATGATCAGATGTGTTTGTTTTGCTGGCATATGGCAAGTGGTTTTACTTTATTACACTGACCTTGTACTGTGTAACTAAATAACTAATAACGTGACTTATTGGTCCCTCTATTATATATGGTGGTCATATATGGTAGCTTTTAAGCTAGGCTTTGTGTGATTTCATTTTGTGTATCCTTTTGCTCTTTTTTTTACAGTTTTACACTGAAACCTGATTAAACTACCAAATCGAACATATCAGCCTGTTCCTTGGAGTTTGGTTGGGAGAGTGTTTAGCTGTCTGTATAGCTGAGTATACGTTCGTGGGGACAACACTTAGCGAGGACAGAACAGTAAAAAGATGAACCATTACGACAAGCTGTGGAGAAAGGATGCACATGTGTGAATCCACTCAACGGGACCTCCGTGATTTGTCCGCACTAAAGTAAAAAACAACAACAGAATCTACATCTTCAGCAGCTTTTCCTGTAGACAGGAGTTCCAATTGTCCTTCACGGCAATGTCAGACCCAAACCCCGACAATATTGATCCTCAAGACCTGGATGTCAAGTCAGAATGTGCTGCATCACATTCATCTTCACGGCGCTCACGTAAATCTTCAGCCAGTGTAGCTGCCCAAGCTCGAGCCAAAGCAGAAGCAGCACGCACACGCAGCAGTCTATGCAAAGCGCCAAATAGAAATGCAAGTGGAAAAGCACGCATAGAAGCCACATTGAATGCATTAAAGGAAGAGTGTGAAGCTGAGGCTGCCTCAGCTGAAGCTAAAGTGCTTGAGGCGGTTGCAGATTTAGAGAACTGTGACCTTGTGAGTAAAGCTAGCCACTCTCTATCATTGAAGCAGTCAATGCATCGTACTAGTGAGTACATCCAAGCACATTTTGCTTCCCGTCAAAATGACACTTCAGCTCAAATCGACGAAGCCACAGAGGCTGCTCACATACCACAAAATAGACATCTTTCAGACAGTGAAGGCCATCATGACAGTCACCACTTACAGCAGTCAGATTCTGGAGTTTTGGCAACCGAAGCCCTGCAGCAAACGTGTCAGAGGGAAAACCTTTCTGGTGCTGCATCTGTTCACAAAGATAGGAGTGTCCCCAGCTGCCATACACGTCATCACACAGACTCAACAAACCAGCTTACACATCACTCCCGATCAGAGGCTCCAGGTGTATCCGACTTAGCTGTATATCTGGCTCGTCGAGATCTTGTCACAGCTGGACTTAAAGTGTTTGATAACCAGCCTGCTAGTTATCTATCCTGGAAATCTAGCTTTAATAATGCTATAGATGGGCTAAACCTCAAAGCTAGTGAACAATTGGACCTGCTCATTAAGTGGCTTGGTGGGGAGTCACTGCACCATGCCAAGAGGCTAAGGGCAGTTCATATCAATAATCCGCCTATGGGTTTGAACATGCTTTGGCAGCGACTGGACAGGTGTTATGGCTCTCCTGAGGCGCATTGAAGCTTCTCTCTTCAAAAGACTGGATCAGTTCCCAAGACTTTCAAACAGAGATTACCAGAAGCTGCAAGAACTTGGAGATCTTCTCCTAGAAATCGAAGCTGCAAAGTATGAAGGTTACCTGGCAGGACTTGGTTTTCTCGACACAGCAAGGGGAATAAACCCTATCGTGGAGAAATTGCCCTACAACATCCAGGAACAGTGGATAATGCAAGGGTCTCGCTACAAGAGGGAGCATAAAGTTCCCTACCCCCCTTCTCATTCTTTGTAGACTTTGTGTACAACTATGCAGAGACAAGAAATGACCCCAGCTTTGCTGTCCTAACGCCAAACTCGGCTTCGCTTAAAGGTGATGGGTCTGCAAACAAACAATGGAAAACAAAATCTCCTATATCAGTGAGTAAAACTGAAGTAGCCAACCCCTCAGAATCCACTAAAGGGCCTGTCCTGGATCCAGATAGACAGTGTCCTCTCCACAAGAAACCTCATTCTCTCAAGAAGTGTCGAGGTTTTCGAAAAATCAATAGCAGAACGAAGCGCTTCCTGACAGAGAACTTCATATGTTTTAAATGTTGTGCTTCGACAACACACCAGGCTATGGAGTGCAAAGCTGTCATCCATTGCTCAGAATGTGACAGTGACCGCCACATCTCAGCGTCCATGCCGGACCAGCACCTTGGGCTGTGAGTTCCAATGTGTCTGCTGCAGAACATGGTGGGGAGCCAACTGAACCTCATCCAGATGTAGCAACTTCCTCATGCACAGAGGTCTGTGGTGAGGGTCTTCGAGGCAAATCCTGTTCGAAAATCTGTCTGGTCAACGCTCTATCCGGCAAGGGCACCCTGAGCAAAAGATGAGCACATACGCGATACTAGATGATCAAAGTAATGTATCACTAGCCAGATCAGCGTTCTTTGACTTGTTTGATATTCAGAGTGATGCTTCTCCCTACACTCTCAAAACATGCGCAGGAACTACAAACACTGCTGGAAGGAGGGCCATGGGATTCATGGTGGAGTCAGCTGATGGGGAACTTCACCTACCACTGCCAACCCTTATTGAGTGCAACCTGATTCCAAACAATAAGGACGAAATCCCAACGCCAGAGGCTGCACGCAGTCACATGCATCTCAGGCCCATAGCTGACAAGATTCCTCCTCTCGACCTATCGGCTGAGATTCTTCTGCTACTTGGTAGAGACATCATCCGTGTCCACAAAGTGCGCAGTCAGCGTAATGGTCGCCATAATGCACCCTACGCAACGCACTGGATCTAGGCTGGGTCATAGTTGGTGACGCCTGCCTTGGTGGGGCCCATCGACCAACTGCCAATACATTAAAGACCCATGTCTTGGAAAATGGACGTCCCAGTTACCTCAGGCCTTGCGAGAGCAAAATCTTCATCAAAGAGAAGACAGTAAACTAACAGAACAAACATCCAATCACCTCGGTTCTAACTGGCCAGGCTTAGGTAAGCTGATCTTCAGCCACTCTGAAGATGATGACAAGCTAGCCGCTCTGTTGAAGATGAAATCTTCCTTCAGATCATGAACAGGGAGTTTGTGAAGGATGATTCCAACAGCTGGGTAGCTCCTCTACCATTCCGCACTCCAAGACCACGCCTACCAAATAACAGGGAGCAAGCCCTGAGCCGACTGATGTCTCTTCGACGAACCTTGAAAAGGAAACAGGAGATGAAACACCATTTTGTTGGCTTCATGGAGGACATCTTCAGAAATGGACATGCTGAGCCTGCCCCGCCTCCAGAGCCTGACAAGGAGTATTGGTACTTACCAAGTTTCGGTGTCTATCATCCCCAGAAACCAGGGAAAATAAGGATTGTCTTTGACTCAAGTGCACAGTTCAAGGGCATATCATTGAATGATGTGCTCTTACAGGGACCAGACCTCAACAACACCTTACTTGGGGTCCTCATGCGCTTCAGGACAGAGCCAGTAGCTGTGATGACAGACATCCAACAGATGTTTCACAGCTTTCTAGTAAGAGAGGATCATCGGACTATCTCCGCTTTTGTGGTTTGGCAACCACCAACTTGATGGTGAAGTTCTGGAGTATCGCATGAGAGTGCATGTGTTTGGTAACTGTCCATCACCAGCTGTGGCCATGTATGGACTGAAGAGGACAGCCATGGAGGGAGAAGAGGAATTTGGATGTGAAGTGAAGAATTTCATACATCGACATTTCTACGCCGATGATGGTCTGCAATCGCTCAGCAGCGCAGAAGTAGCCATCAAGGTACTGAAAGGAGCACAAGACATGCTGGCTCAATCCAATCTCAGACTGCATAAGATTGCATCTAGCAGTGTTGAGGTTATGAAAGCTTTCCCAGCTGAAGACCTTGTCCAAAGCCTGCAAGATCTAGATGTGGGTCAGGATCTTCCTCCTACACAGCGCAGCCTGGGCCTTGAATGGGACCTTGCTACAGATACACTGACCTTCAAAGTTGCTGCTACCAACAAACCTTTCACACGCCGTGGTGTTTTGTCCACCATCAACAGCTTATTTGATCCACTAGGATTTGCTGCTCCTGTCAGTGTTGGCGGTCGCTGCATCTTAAGAGAGCTGACCACTGACACTTGCATGAATGGGATGCACCACTTCCCCAGGAGAAGCTCGAGCAGTGGCAGCGGTGGTGCACATTGCTACAAGAACTTAAGGACTTGAAGATTCCAAGAATCTACACTTCGATCCCACTCTCCGCAGCTCAGAGGAAAGAGATCTGCATTTTTTGTGATGCTTCAACAAAAGCAATTGCTGCCGTCGCCTATCTGAAGGTCACAGACGCTGCAGGACACAGTGAAGTTGGATTCTTGTTTGGCAAGACAAAGCTAGCTCCCAAGCCAGAGATCACTATCCCAAGGCTTGAACTCTGTGCAGCTGTTCTAGCAGTGGAAATGGCAGAGGCCATATCTGCAGAGCTGGACACAGAGTTTGATGACATCAGGTTTTTCACAGATAGCAAGGTGGTACTTGGCTATATATGTAACGACTCCAGACGCATTCTACGCTTATCGCTCATAACAGAGTCCAACGTATCAGACGCTCAACCAATAAAAGCCAGTGGAACTATGTTCCCACAGATGTTAACCCAGCCGATCACGCAACTAGAGCCATCCCTGCCAACCAGCTTGCACTTTCCTCATGGTTAAATGGACCAGCCTTCCTTGTAGACAAGCAACAGCGCCACTTGCAGCAGGAAACCTTTGATCTAGTTGACCCCGGATTAGATGTAGAGTTACGCCCAGAGGTAGTGACATGTGCCACACATTTGTCACAACAGCTTGGCAATGCGCTGCTCGAAGCTGCCGAGCTGGAAGTCACTCTCCAGAACTGTTGCCCGACTCTCACACATCGCCATTCTTTCACACAAGCAGCAAAAGGAGGCCCTTGCCATGGTTGGCATCGCCTGCAAGCAGCCTCTCAGTGCAGAGCAGCTGGATCACGCTTAAGGTTGGAATCATTCTGTCTGTCCAAAGAGAGATCTATTCTGAGGAAATCCACTGCATCCAAAATGGAGAACCCGCTCCAAAACAGTGCCCCTCAGCAACCTCTGCCCTTTCATTGATTCTGAAGGCCTTCTACGTGTTGGTGGACGGCTGAGGAAGGCTCAGCTTACACCAGAGGAAAGTCAGCCAATCATCATTCCCCGAAAACACCATGTTACCTTCCTGCTCATCAGACACTACCACGAAAAAAGTATGTCATCAAGGACGGCTCTTGACAGAAGGAGCTTTAAGGGCTGCAGGATTTTGGGTTGTTGGAGGTAAGCGGTCTGTTAGCAGCTTGGTCTACAATTGTGTGATATGTCGGAGGCTGCGCTGGCAAACAGGAGGAGCAGAAGATGGCAGACCTGCCTCGCGGATCGCTTGAGCACAGACCCTCCATTCACCTTTGTAGGACTAGATGTGTTTAGGCGCGGTAGCGCCACCTCAAGAAAGACGCTGTGGAGGCCTGGCAAACAGTAAGCTGCTAGGCAGTGATTTTTACGCAGTATGAGCACACGCCATACACATTGAGGTTGTTGAGTCGATGGAGTCATCCAGTTTCATTAACGGTCTTCGACGCTTTTGCAATTCGGGACCCGTTAAACAGCTGAGGTCCCGACTCGCGGAACTAACTTTGTGGGAGCCTGCAAAGAGCTTCAGATTGACTCCAGAGGCTGCAACAACAAGCAGGTGGCCAACTATATCTCAGATCAGGGCTGTGTGTGGGTCTTCAATCCCCCACACTCTTCACACATGGGAGGCAGCTGGGAGAGGATGATTGGCATCACACGTCGTATCCTTGATGCAATGTTCCTCAAGCTCGGGCTTACAAAGCTCACACATGAGGTCCTGACAACCTTCATGGCTGAGGTCACTGCTATAGTCAACTCCAGACCACTTACTTCTGTGCCTACGGATCCAGATGAGCCACTTATCCTTACCCCCGCTATGCTCTTAACGCAGAAAGTCAGCACTCCCCCAGTTCCTCCTGGCAACTTTGATGATAGTGACCTCTTTAACCGTCAGTGGCGACAAGTTCAAAGTTTAGCCAACGTGTTCTGGGATAGGTGGAAGAGAGAGTACCTCAGCAGTCTCCAGGGTCGTCGGAAATGGAGGACGGAAAGGCCAAACCTGAGGGACGGAGATGTTGTCCTACTTAAAGACGAGCTAGTCAAGAGACATGACTGGCCCACAGGACTGATCACAAGAGCTTTTCCTAGTGATGATGGAAAGGTTAGAAAGGTTGAGGTGAAAATTGTCAAAGATGGTGTACCAAAATTGTTCCTAAGGTCCGCCTCTCAAGTCATTCTTCTGGTACAAAAGGACTCGGGTCAAATGACTTAACAGCATAGGTTTGAGTGTGGCATCATAAAGGTGCCAGGTGGGGAGTGTTATGGACCCCAGTATGTTTTTCATTAGTTTGTGACCCCTAGTGGTTGCTTGGTGAACTGTCTCTTTAACTGTGGAAACAGGAAGTGCTTCACTTCTTCTCCAGACCTTGCCTGACAGCCACATGTTACTGCTGGCTACAATCTAATGCCATCCTCGCCTTCACAGTTTATTCATGGCATCATCTGTAAGTTACATTGTTTATTAGTACAAAAGAGGCATGACAACTTCATTATTTGTTAAAATATATTGTGTTTAGATAGTCATGTGTTTTCTAAGTTAGTTAACACGGTTGACTTTATTCTTTGTTATTTAGTCAAGTATGATCAGATGTGTTTGTTTTGCTGGCATATGGCAAGTGGTTTTACTTTATTACACTGACCTTGTACTGTGTAACTAAATAACTAATAACGTGACTTATTGGTCCTCTATTATATATGGTGGTCATATATGGTAGCTTTTAAGCTAGGCTTTGTGTGATTTCATTTTGTGTATCCTTTTTGCTCTTTTTTTACAGTTTTACACTGAAACCTGATTAAACTACCAAATCGAACATATCAGCCTGTTCCTTGGAGTTTGGTTGGGAGAGTGTTTAGCTGTCTGTATAGCTGAGTAT